>JARFOD010028028.1:0-10716 GCA_031763545.1 Mopalia muscosa
CTCCGGCAATCGCGGGGGTGGTTTTTACGAGGTTTCATCCCGGTTTTCCATCGTAATAAGGCTGTGTACAGTGTGAACTGGACAATCCGTCGTCATATAAGTGAAATACCCTAGAGTACGACGTTAAACACCAATCAAACAAACAAACAAACATATACATTTAGATGTGTATTCCTTTTTCCTTTAGGGTAGGTCAGTTCAAGAAGCATGTGATTGCTAGTGGATTTAAACCTAAAGTATCTGGCAAGGGGAAAAATGCTCCAGGATCGGCGCAGGTCTTCACAACGCGAACCAATCAAACTTCAAGGTATCATGTATATAACAATAAGTAGCCTATATTTAACAGCTTCTTATATAACACAGAGCTTTATAGACTCGAGTTATGTAACAAACATATATATGTTGGGTCTGAAACCCAAAGGTCCAGGGTTCGAAGCCCAGCAAATTTTGTTCTCCATTTATGGAAATATGTATATAAAAATGGTAAAGATTTTGACAGTCGTATCAATTTCGTCGTTTGACGAGACACTTTCAGATCATAAAATCATGCTGCTACACTGAACTACAAATGCAAATAAAAAAGAGCAAAGATACGGCATACGGCAAAGATGCGGTAAAAGCCCATTTTTAGAAGTAGGCCTACTGTATTTTTTGTTTATACGGTTCGGAAGCATTGCTCTATTCAATAGCATTGTATTCTGCGTAAAGAGGAGGTTTAAAACTACCAACCTATTCCAATATAAAACTCTTTGGTCAATATTTTTTTCTTGGTATAGTAACGTAGAATTCCTGTGTATCCTTGCTCTATCCGTGTGACCGACAGGACTTGAATATTTTTATGGACAATCAAACTGACTTGCCAAATTTCATTGTAAAAGTGAGCGGCGATTGTCCCTACAGGCGTCGTCATTTTGAGAGCTTACGGGGCCTAAACAAAGATAAAACAATAAAACTGTACATTACTTAAAAACCTCATTTGTCCCGAATGCAATTGCCTGCGTGCTCCCATGGACTAAAGCACAGTGATGACAAGCAATAGTTTCTTTCACAACAGTTTATAAATGGATATAGGCCTACAAGCCTTTTCTCTCACGTAGGCCTATATAACGATGCGCCACATTAGAATCATTATTATTGAAAGCATCAGAAAATAAATAAACTGTCAATCTTTCGATTTCAGACGATTTTTGGTCGATAATCAAAGGTAGAGTATAATTTTGTCCAACTCGACGGCGATGGACAATCTTGATAGTTTGATATATCAGAAGAATGAGTAAAAGCGACAAACATTGTCTAGGTTATAGGTTATTTAAAGCCACGTTTCCTAAAAATTAAGGAGAAGGCTAAAAAGTATCTTCAATTTGTCAATAAATTACACAATTTTCTCAGAGCACTGAACTGATAGACGTAGATATAGCACAGGACTTCTCTCTATCGCAGATTTAGATGCGATCTTGGCTTTAAATGTGATCGCCGCTTAAGATGCGATTTTGGATTTAGATGCATATACTTTGTATACACAAGCAATAAATATTACGTTTACGTGGCTTATGTACAAGTGTCACAAATTTAATATATATTTTTCCAATCACATTTTAAACAAATTCCACTCAAAAATTGGGTAAAAAACATAAACAAAGTTGTGTATTCAACTAGTGCTTTCTGTAATTTTTCGTATTCTATAGAATGTCACGTGAACTTATATGCCTATATACGGGAATGTCAAGAATACCGTAAATAAGAGATTTTTGGCGGAAAAGGTTTATGCGTTATTCGAAACAGCAACTTTTGTTTGAAAATCTAATATAGTTGTTATAGTATACGTTATATTGATTGATTGATGTTTTACGGTGTGTTAAAGCTAAAGGGTTTTCGATAGTCGGTTAGAGGGCTTGTCCTGCTAGCCAGAGACCGGAGTTCGAATCCTGACGGAAAATTGTCTTTTTCTGCAATAAAAATATAATTGCTATATAAAGTCTATACAAAGAAACGTAGGCCTACGTAAAAATCTGAACTAATAATTACAGAAGCAAATATATTCCCAAATATCAGTCAGAAAGGTCTCGACCTTCAGTAAAATTTGTTATGTTTTGCTTTTCAGCCGTCCTTTAATTCTGCTATCAGGAGATGACGACGGCAAAGCTTACATGTTGACGGCCACGAGCACTGATCCAACGAACTGGACGTACCAGCTGAAAGCTTTCGACGAGGCCAAATCTGGACCGGTCGGAAGTTTTGTAATCGCTGATGTTGATGGCGACGGATTTACGGAGCTGTTTATTCCCGAATACGACTCGGGAAATATTCAGGTCTACACCTTCAAGACCGCATAATACAAGTTATTTCAAAGATTGAAAATCACACGTTTTGTTAGAATTCAGACAATATTATTTTAAGTGCTCTTATTTATAGGGCCATAAAAGTTATAAAAAAATATTTTTTTTAACCTAATTTAAACTGTGATTGTTAATTCTTTGCCTAAAGGTGCTGTAGCCTAAAGTGACAGTCATTCTCCGACGATGTTCAATTTGGCATTCAATGGTAGGACAAACGTGAACAGTTGTTAAATATCCAATGATTATCAGACAGTAATGTAGAACGTGAACCCTAAACAGTTTTTAAATAGCGTAGACATCATCGTGTTAGTCAGAGGGGTGTCTTTGGTGCTCCCAAGAAACCATTTGAGACACCCTGTTTCAGTCAAACTTAACATGGGAAAGATAGGGGTACAGTGCAATGAGACACCCTGTTTCTGCGAAAATGGTGATTTGGACACCCTCCTCTGGATAACACAATGATCGTAGTAGAATGGCTATCGGCCCCTTTCCGGATAACTCTGGTCACCATAGAAGAAATTCCAAGATACATAATCGACATAATCGCCATGAACTTTTCGACCATACAATGCTCAATATTGAAAAGCAGTTTCTCAATTCTCTAGGCTTAAGATTCTTAGGGGGCGGGTGGTGACTGCATGGGTGCTTTACATAGAAATAAAGTCCTAGGGTCAGCTGCTTAAAAGAAAGAGACGCTGACCACCAGATTAAATCGGGAGCAGAGGATAGAGATAGACATACAACATGGCGTGGCGCCCTCTAATGCAGTATTAAATTTAACAGCACTTCAAGCAACCGATCCTTGAACTGGATTTTCGAGCATTACTCCCGAGCTCCACACTTACTTCTGAATAAAGTTTTGCTTTCTCTGTTTTATTGCCATGGTTTATATGTCCGGTATCATTGGCACCAAGAAAAGGAGGCTGGTTGGACGTTATTTTAAACTGGATCCAGGTACTGACGATACAGCTGCATCAAGAAAAGGCTTGTTGATTGAGAATTTATTTATCAAAACTGCACAGAAAGTAAAATATTTTCGTCTGTCATTATACCCAAAGCTTTCATTTTTCAGTTCTCTCGCCATCTTGTTACCTAATTCCAATGTGCCTTTGATCATTCACCACTATCTTACAAAAGGTAAAGTCCCAAGGTCAGAATCTCTGTCACCAACAAAGAACCATGGGAATCGTGTGCACACAAAATCCCATGCTCCAGTGGAAAGGGCTATCAAGGCTGACTTATTTGGAACTAGTTAACAGGCCTAGATATACACATATTTTAACATTGGTACCTGAAGATACAGTGCAACTGCTGACAGATTATTATGCATATAATATTTCTATAGGTATTCACGAAAGCCACGTTATGTAAAGAAAATAATACAGTTATAGCGTTGGTAAGGACCAGCTACATGGCCCATATTATCCATGTTGACTTGACTACTAAAATAGGGCACCACTCAAGGGGTGCAAGATATGCCCTGCAAGTTGTTGGTATTGGCCGGACCAGATAATCGAGATGGTGACTTTGACTCAATGACCTTGGATATAGGTCATGACACACCCCCTAGCTATGAGGAACATTTGTGCAAAGTATAAGCTTCTTCAGAGTTTTTGTTTAAAAGTTATGGGCCGGAAAAGGTCTTTGGTAAAATGGAAATGGTGACCCTGACCTTGACTCAATGACCTTGGATATGGGTCATGACACACCCCCTAGCTATGAGGAACATTTGTGCAAAACATAAGCTTTTTCAAAGTTATTGTTTAAAAGTTATGGCCCAGACAAGGTGGTGCGGACAGACGGACAAACAGACGGGGGGAAAGACGGACGGACAGACAGCACTATAACATAATATGTCCACTTTCTTCGAAACCGGGCGTATAACAATAATGAGGTAGCACATTTGATACTAACCATAGGTGGTTGTTGTCACTAGCTTTCGACGGAAACCATTGTGACCTTAACCCAATATCTGACAATATTATCCTATTCTGTCTGACCGGAATAAGGCCAGAGTTTTGGCATTTGTAGCTGTGAAATCAATGGATGGCCATTATCAATCAATCCAATATCCAATATCCACCTGTCTAAAGACTGAAGAGCCATCAATACGGAAATAACAGGATGGACAGCTTTTCTCTACAAAAATACCGGCAAAAAGATTCATTTACAAAGCCCCACTACTCTCAACTGAAAAAAGCAAACATAACTGATTAGTTGTGAAGAAATTTAAGCCAATTGATCCTTGGCTTCTCCAGTGGAATGTTCACTGTATCCCATCACTCCACATACTATCTGACATGTACATGGTTATCTCCCTTGGTGCTATAAGTGCCACACAAAGGCATTCTAAACTAGGGATTAAATTATTCTTTTTTTTTTGCGTAGAGAGTTTGATTCTTAAGATAATTCTGGGCTATTTAAATTGAGGGGTAGGATGTGTTAAACGACTAACATCTTTCTCAAGTGACTTCTTTGTTATTACTGAAAGATGTAGAAAAGTTTGAACTGACAGAGTGATATGGTAAGATCAAGGGCAATAATAGCTGTCAGACTAAATCACTAATACATCATTATTTATTCTCTGTAAAAATTTGAATCGTTTCATGTCAATTGTGTGACGAGTCTCCTTTTCAGCACTACAATAACAACAAAAATGTTCCAATGATACAAGCGAGTGATTTCAAGGCCCTTCACTTCTGCTAAAAAATAAACACAAGCATTACCAAACAACTTCTCCATTGTCGCAATTAATGAGCAAGAATGTTTTGCTAACAAGGGGAGACAATTAGAGTATGTGCATTGGAAGAACCAGTCATTTAAAAATTCTCTTTCACAATCTTTTTTCAAGATCTTGCTAGAATTTATAGGTTCTATCTTGAAGTAATAGTGTCAATTTTCCATCTTGGCTTCATCTAAGGTGGAAATTCGTGTCTAAGGGAGATAACTTCATTCACGTGTTGAATATTTCTGGATCAAGAAGTTGCAGAGATTTTAAGGCTGTTACAAAATCCTCCACCTGCCAGGGTTCTGTTGAGGTTGGTATAGCAGCATAACTACTGCTTTCTACACTGAAAAAGACAAATAAACAAAAAAGGATTAGTTAATGAATAAAACAAATGATAATTAATATTATCCATTTTATCAACACTTTCATAAAAAGGGAGGGAGACTCTTGTTTCTCTTACAGCTATGGACCCAAGTACCAGGTCTGTTATGAATGGCATAAGACCACTATTATTCACTTCCGTTTTGTCACCCTCGAATACAGTTCTTAGTTAAAATGGTATGTAGTCTTGTTTTATTTATTCTGGCCCTGGGATTTGTTTTTTGTGGGGTATTTGGTATTGATGTGTAGTAATTGAGTGGGGGTTTCTGGTCAGTGTAATATCATGGCCTAAATAGGTCACATTTGGTGTATTTATCAGCATTTGATGGAGGGGTGATTGGGCTGTTGTTTACATTCCGAGCCAGCTTGACAACACCTCAAACCATCCAGGCCCTGTAATTCAAATTTTTTGACGGTCATCACTGGTCAAGATTTGAACTGGAAACTCCAAAAGGACCCATTAAAGTATGTGCCAGGGGTTTTCGCTCACCGAAAGTTTGTGAGGGAGCTGTGGGGCCAAACATTAACATTACAGCTTATGGCAAGTTAATGGGGGTCTTATGCCATCTTCTTGTAATTGTCCAGTATTGTAACTGTTTGCCGTTACTGGGTGATTCTCTTTCCCATTTGGCTGCCAAAATTGATATGGGTTAAATAGTATGCCAAGGCTGCTATCTTTCTAAAAATTTTAACTCTTGTTTTATGAAAGTTTGGTTGAATTTTTATTTCGCATGTTATATGACTCTTATGACATCATGTTTTGACAACAATGGAAACCATACCTGCCATCTCTCGCTACAATACACAACAATCAAGTTTTCAAATTTACACTGCCGGATGTCCCAAATGATCAGCTCAAGTTACGTTTGATATGTTTGTTTGATTGGTGTTTAACGTCGTACTCAAGGGTAATTCACTTATATGACAACGGATTGTCTACTTCAAACTGTACACAACACGGTGAAAAATCAGGAGGAAACCTTGTAAAAACCACCCCCGCAATTGCCATGTGACATGCTCATATACCTGTTGGTTGAAAGGTGGACTCGAACCCGTGAACGGTAAATCAAAGCATGTTCAGTTCAGAAAGCGCACTCGCTACCAATGAGCCACAGCCGCGGGCCACGTTTGAAGTCTGAAGGCAATATGCTGTTAAACATGTTGAAACTAAAAAAATAAATAACTTAAAACTACCTTACTATCTCATACACCTGATATAACGGAATGGTTGATTGATTGATTAATTAATTGATTGATTGATTGATTGGTTGGCACATACATGAGCAATGTACTACAGCAGTACAAAGTCATAATAACACAACTATATCGTGTAAAAAGTTTAGCGGAGTTGGAAAATAAATATTGCTGTTTTGCAAAGCACAGACAGTGTTATGATACTGGAGACATATTGCACATAATCAGAGTACCCCATATGCTATATCGTTAACCAAATTCGTTGTGTTCTGATTGGTCAATTTCCTGGGGTATAACAACCCATATGCCCCTTGGCATTTCTCATGTTACAATATTTCACGGGTAATATAAAAACAAAAACAAGCACTCCACTTCAACTTATTGTTGAAAATTGATTTCCGATTGACACAATCATAATTCAATACATATAATGGCTAAAGTTTAATGATGCAAAAAATATTGGATACTTCCTATTGGTGTCTCAAAACCGCATTGGCTTGGCAGCCCTGGTCATCAGGGGAGGTAACTCAGAATGCAAGCAGTACTTTCACTGATTATTATGTCAAGAACTAACCTGATTTGCACAGGGTCATTTAGTGTAATAATGACATCAGTTGTGTAGGACTCGAGCCGCATCAACCCCATGTGAATATTTACTAGATTCTTTGCAGATTCTTTAAATTTGGCAACATTCTGTCGTCCGGCCAGGTGCCAAACACTTGAACACCTGAAAAACAAAAAAACAGTTATTAAAATAATATTTTTTATACGTTTTCTATTTCCATAATCTGATTATAATCAGAGCTCCCTGTCTTTCGTTTGTCTGTGATAATATGATCTGATGCCAACGCATACTGAATGGTGTTGATTGGTTGAACAAATGTAGCCAATCAATCACAGAGCAGTTTTCCAATCCAGATTTGTAAATGCAGAAGATCTCTGCAGAGGAACTGGAGTATACAGGTAACTTGTTCTTACTATTTTCAACATGGCTATTCTTAAATCCAGGCATCCAGCATATACATCACAACGTGCAACAAAATACATCACTTATTTATGCAGGTCTCGTCTTTAATGAAGTTAAACATTGTATCATGTAAGCAAGATTAAGATTGATAAGTGGATTTGAACAACTTACTCTCCAATGTTGGTCTCTGATACTGGAATTTCCTCTGTACGAATTACCTGGCAGTCCCCCATGGCATCGTTACTGGAGGCCAAGTCTTCAAAATGGGTTCTATTGGGAAAAAAAAGATTAATAAATTCAATTGGTATACCATATTTAGTAATGGCCCGGTAAGGGTATTTCACACATTTACATTGTGATTTAGCATAAATGGGGTCTGCCAGAAAATAAAAATAAATTTCCAGAAAATAGCTTTTCACAAGTTACTTTTTATTATGTTCTGACCTGCTATCATAGTGTTAGCCAAATTTAACACGGGACAGATAGGCGAATAGTGAAATGAGACACCTGTATCTGTAAAAATGGTGATGGACGGTCCAGGACAGGTATCTAGCTATTTAATACTTGGCTCACTTATAATACCCCTTGTTTGACATTGTGTTTCCCATTCTACAAAGACTGTCATAAATCTTGGCTTACTTTAAAGCATGTTCATTTCCTCCTTCAACAGATTCCAATAGCTCAATAATAAAACTCTGATCAGTGACAGGGTGACAGAATACCTCCTGGTTATCAGGAATCTGTCGAATTCCGCTGAAAAACAAATCAATGGTTAAACTTCTTAAATGTTTGTCAGCCATACCTTATAACTTGTAGCAGTTGGGAGTTGGGAAAGAGAAATAGGCCTTACCACAGGGAGTCTTACATGTTATTTCTTTGGACTGTCCCAAAATTAGAGTGTCCTAACTTATAGAAGGTATAGGGTATAAAGGCAGTCATGGGTAAGCTTATTCTTCGTTAAATGATGACTGAATACAGAATGACTTCTATATTTTTTTGCCCTGCTTAAATAGTAAATTATGGCAACAAACCAAGGGTTACCTCTTTAAACATCCCCCTTAATTAGTGAAAGGACTCATCATATACCTGAGGTCGATTGATGGGTGGGTGGGGGTGGACTTGAACCTGCTAGTAGCGCAACAAAAGTTGATCAATCAATAGTCCAACATATTTTCCATTATCCAATTTTTATTACAGTGTTTCTGTTTTGTTGTTAAGTTTACATTGAAAAAGCCCCGCCCTCATCCCCTATTCATGATGCACATGAGCAGGTGGTTGGAGGGAGCTTGACGTTGCCCTGGTCCTCTCAGAGCTAATGGGGAACAGGAAGCTGATCTGTTTGTGATGTCTGTATTGCGTCCTGTTGTTGTCCTGTGTTTGTCCAGTCCTGTCTTTGGTTGTTGCCAGTGGAGTTGAGGATGGTTTCCTTCACCCATTGGGGTGGCACGTCGTCATATAAGTGAAATACACTTGAGTATGACGTTAAACACCAATCAAACAAACAAGCATGATACACATGAATAAAAGCTATTACATACCTGACATCTTTAGCATTCCCAGGAAGGATGACGGAGAAGGCAGTGCCAAATAAAAGTTTTTCCTTCCCAGCCATAGTCACCTTTACTTACAGCACCCCACAGACACTGACAGAGGACAGAAAGGTCACTAAAATAAAGGTGTATACACTGATACATTAATGTTTTTAAAAAGTTGCGCATGAATATACATTGTATATTGTTACCCAAGACATAACTTAGATATCAATAGGTAGGCCCTTTATAAATTCAAGGGCAGTATTTTCGCCACGAGTATTTCATAACAGATTGCAATTAATTATAATTAACTAATTTACATCACACGCAGTTGATGCTCCAATAGTTTTTTGCATTTTACGTTTCTTCAAGTTATGAACCAAGAGACGGTGTCAGTGACTTTAAAATACTGCGAATTCATACTGATTCAATCAAAATTATTTTTTAAAAGTTATGACTTGCCCACACGTGCGTCATAAAATAGTATAAATGTCGAACTGTGGAAATAAACCAATCTCTCAATTTGCATTCGACGATACTTTTACTTCTATTAAGGCGGACATTTCCGTTTTAAGGTTTTTTGCTAACGTTTAAATTATAATAGTTCACTAAAATGCTTAAATATACTTAAATTAAATTTCTATTTCATACCAACCTTTGCCGTTAGAATTCTAGTTTTTAGTTTTGTAATTAACCCTTTTATTTTTGTTTTGTAACATCACGTGACGTCTGACATTTCATCAGCTTGTCTGGGGTCTGGGACAGCCAGAAAAGAAAAGGCTGTATCAGTAGACGTGTACATTTCCCCGTTAAGGGGGGGGAATATTTTGTTAGGAGGTACTCTCTGTTATAAACTTAAAAACAAGGAGATTCAGGAAAATGTCAGCCACATTTTGGGCGGCTCAGGCTGCCCAAAAAACGGAGGGTCCAATCCGAAAAATTTTGCTGAAATGCTACCAACATGGACGAAAAATTCTGCAAGATGCCTTCAAGAAAGGCGAAACTGCAGCTAAGGAAAAAGATGTGGGTGGGTTCCAAATCGAAGGACATCGTCTTGAAATCAAGGGTCCTGTGATCATCCCAAAAGGAACACAACAACAAATTAAACCAAACTCATTCAGCGGACTGGTGTACAGGGCGAATATCCAAAGTTTGGCAGGACAACTGCGCAAAAGAGCAGCGCTTCAGTTTCTTGGTGGTAATGTCGGCAAAAATGTTAAACGTACCCCAATATTTGCCTTTGTCAGCCTTGCCCTCTCAGCTAACCAGACTTTTGAAAGAGAGGAAGATCCGGCAGAAACAGTGTTTTCTCAAATCCGAGTATGTCTTAAAGAGTAAATTGTTTTTTACAGTCTCACTTTTTATCGTGTATACTCACACTGTCGACCTACCTTATTAATAAGACCTATACAAGTTACACATGTGGATATTTATAAGGCTTACTGCCCCCTAGCACATAGCACAATGTATAGGGCTAATTCTTCCGTCTTAGCCCTACGTCCCGCCTATCTAAACCCATGGTGAAAGTTGGAAATCGATAGGCCGCTATGGCCGGCCTAAAAAAAACTATTTCTGATT
>JARFOD010028039.1:0-10716 GCA_031763545.1 Mopalia muscosa
GGGGAGTTACATTTGCTGGGATGTTATGAGTGGAGTTACATTTGATGGGATGTTATGAGTGGAGTTACATTTGATGACATGTTATGAGTGGAGTTACATTTAATGGGATGCTATGAGTGGAGTTACGTTTGAGGGGAACTTGTGAGTGGAGTTACATTTGATGGTAAATTATGAGTGGAGTTACATTTGATGGTAAGTTATGAGTGGAGTTACATTTGCAGGGATGTTATTAGTGGAGTTACATTTGATGAGATGTTATGAGTGGAGTTACATTTGATGGTAAGTTATGAGTGGAGTTACATTTGCTGGGATGTTATGAGTGGAGTTACATTTGATGGAAAGTTATGAGTGTAGTTACATTTGATGGTAAGTTATGAGTGGAGTTACATTTGATGGTAAATTATGAGTGGGGTTACATTTGATGGGCAGTTATGAGTGGAGTTACATTTGTTGGGATGTTATAAGGGGAGTTACATTTGCTGGGATGTTATGAGTGGAGTTACATTTGATGGGATGTTATGAGTGGAGTTACATTTGATGAGATGTTATGAGTGGAGTTACATTTATTGGGATGCTATGAGTGGAGTTACGTTTGAGGGGAACTTGTGAGTGGAGTTACATTTGATGGGAACTTGTGAGTTGTATTTGACAGGCATGTTGAATGTTGCATGTTTAATAATGTCATGCTGTTCAGAACTCTGCACTTTTAGAATTGTCATAGGAACCATGAAGAGTATATAACCTATTAGTAATTTTAAAGTATAGGTTAAGCTGCAATATGCTTTGAGTCAATGGAACTGTCACAGTGGAAATACACACACACATCATCGATCACAATTGGCCATGATCTTCCATAGCTGGGGGCAACTGGCTAATCACAAATATATATCACACACACACTGTCAACCATTGGCTGCAAGACCCCTATTAACAGACAGTCGGCTGTAATGCGATAACAGACAATCAGTGATAAAACTTTATTATTTATTTTGTTCACAAGTTGTTTATGAAATGTACATCCTGAAGTTCATAATTTCATCACTTTGACAACCCTGTCTAAAGAAACTTGAACATGCAAGAGATAGAGAAACTGCTAAAATTGGACAGTCAACTACTTAAAAAATAAAAAGTGAAGCAAAATGACCATTTTGGATGCCATACTTTTGATTTCTGACTAAGCCCCTGGTGTGCTTCCATTGACCAATGATTATAGAACCTAAAGAGCCAATGAAGACCCTTCTCTTCCCAATTTTGACTGTTTCTTGTTAAGATTATCTTCCTCTAGGAACCTGGACTGGCAGTGAAATACAGCCTCCTCTAGTGGCTCCAGGCATCTCATGATACCCACAACACATGCTCTGCTTTCTTCAAAACACAAGAAGCCTTTTTTATCCAGCTATAGGCGAGGAGAAAAAAAAGGCGTTCAGTGTTTAGAGATATTCCTGAACTCCGCATAATTCATAGATAACATGAAATTACTACAACTGTTCATAATCTTTAAGCAGTTTGAATTTACAGATCCAATGTTGATAGTCAGCTGTCAGGATCGAGTATCACAACTTCCTGACGACATCTATTTTTTCTTCCATCAATCTTTTTGATTCATTCTCCTGGTTGTTTTATACATGTCCCATCAATCATAAGGAACGGTAGAAGTTTTCAGTATTACCCACACATTTTGTTCCCACTCATATCCCTTAATCATTCCATTCTTGCCTATCATTACCAACTTGCTGTTTTTCATACTTCAGAAACTTGGATGATGTATACCAGAAGAGTAAAATAAGCAGAAAACAATGTTAAATATCAGTTCATTCTGTCTTTAAAATAATATGAAATAATTTTCAGAGAGTAGCAGATTGTAAAAGTCCTGTTTGGACCAAAACTATATGAAAGTCTTCAGTTACATCCAGAGTGAATAATGAAGGTTTACCTGTCCTTTTATTACAATCTTATTGAACAATTGAACCAACTGTTAACAAAACATCCTTCCTACACACAGCACACATTCTGTGTCGATGGTCTTTCATGGGTCAACAGAACTCTTGTCTTTCTTTAAAGGTACATGTACCAAACTTACATTTTCTTTTCTGAGAAACATGGACATTGAATCACCATAGATAAGAGAAAGAAATAGATACAGGTGCATTGTCTTGTTGTATTATTCCCTAAGCCCTTTGTTTTATCAATGATACACTCAGTGTGAAGTATTATTCCCTAAGCCCTTTGTTTTATCAATGATAGACTCGGTGTGAAAACACATTGTGTTAAAATCATATGATTTAAGTCTTGCTGGACTAATTGGGCTCAAAATGAGGCAAAAAAAAAATTTGTTTGTAATAATTTAACATTTAAAGCTTATAATATGGAAAAAAAACTTTTTTTAAATTCTAATATGTAAGTTAAATTCAGGCCTTTAATTTAGTTTCTCAGTGAACTGTTTAACAAGGTCATTGGCAAGGTGTTGGAGATTAATGGGATTATCACAGCTGCCTAGGCTCCCATCTGTTTTTCTTGTGCACTCATTTTGATTTGTAATTCCACTGATTTATACATTAATTTTTATTACACCCTTATCTCACACTGTACTCAACACATCTATTGGCAGACTCCCCCACATCTTGTTTGAGTTGACAACCAATCTTTACATGATTATTTCAGACTTTTCAGATTTTTATAGACTTTAAAAAAGAAACTTCCATATATTTTAAATCTTTTCGGAAAGACATACACTAGATTTTTATACAGTTATCTATGTCTGGAAAGAAAATTGTTCAAAGCAAAATCTCAAAGAACCAAACTTAACTGAGAAAAGTCATACTGTTTTTGGGAAGAAGCCATGGTCACATTGTTTCCAGTTTGGAAAGAGAGAGCCAAAAAATAACAGTTATGGTGTTGATCCCCATTTTGGTGCAATGTGCTATGTAGCCTAGGCCATATTTAAGTGAAACTTATTGAAATATAACCAGAGCTATGGTATTAACAGAAAAAGTTTGACGTTATTATCTGAATTTGAGTAATGAGAATTTTGGTTTGCGGAATTAGATGAAATGCAATCTCATCTGTTTATTAACTGAAGGCAACTATTTTCTAACCTTGAAAAAAGTCTGTGAATTTGTTCTCAATCCTTGTGTTCAAATAAACATACAGATATAAATATTACTAAATTATGCAATGGTGGCCATTTGGTTGTTTGAATTTAGTGATATCAGAAGTCTATCAAGTAGAAGTATGAAAGCAGTCATTACCCAGTCTCAATGGCATTGTGATCAGCCCAGCGCTGATTGATGATAAAGCGCCCCCTAGCGGGACATAGAGAAAATATCTAAGGACATCAATTGAGTGTGGAATCATGGGTATATCATGTTAACGCTGTTCCTGCCGCTTTTCAAACGTTATATTTTACCCATAAGGCGTCAGTGCATTCTGAAATTCAAACTGTGTGAAACTAATGAAATCTACCATTTCTTGCGCAATGAGTCATATGGCACTATGAAAGTCCACCAAAAGTCACAATGCAGTTGGGACCGAGTAATGGCTGGTTTCATACTTCTACTTGATAGACTTCTGGTGATATATATACCAATTTGTCACAAAAAGGACAGGAAGCACAGTACACATTACATTTTGTTTTAGCAGATTTGGTGAAATGTACTTCTATCTGTTGTCTTAACAGGAGAAGGCTATATTTCAAGTTTCAAGTAGGCATGATGCAATGGTGGCAATTTTGTTTATGAAATTTGATCCCATCTGTTGTCTGAATAGGAAGAGACTAGGCCTATATTTCAAGTTTCACATTGATCCATTAATTTGTTCCAGTTATTGTGTCCACAACACAGAGACATGAATATGTAATCTTATCCATTTTTTTAAAGGCAAGAAGCTATATTCAAATTTTGAAGTTAATCTGTGACTTTACTCTCTTCTTATTGTGTTATACAGGCATGCGTATTCTAAAATTGTGTAATAATGGCAATTTTGTTACACAGAATTTGGCTAAAATTGTTTTAACAAGATGAAGCTACATACCAAGTTAGAAGATAATCTATGAATTTATTCTCTAAGGATCATATTCACAACACATACATTTGCTTTCAAGCTAGTGCGTTCACAAACACTTTTATACTAAAAATCATCATTCTCATCTTGAATTTTAATCCCCCAAAAATATATATATATCACCTGTGCTCATCCCTTCTAGAAAAGTACTAAGGTCATTGTGAATCATTGTAGATTCACTTTCAGATTGGAGGAAACATTTTTTTTGCTGGGACCCTGGGCCAGGCAAACTTTTTTGAACCTCATGAGAATTTCTCAAAAACTAAATATCTTGTTCAAGATAAAGGGAAAGGCAACAAAGCCACACCAAAGGTGTGATAGAGAACTTTATATCAATATAAAAACTATTGAATTCCTGAAATATACTGAGGAGATCTTAAGGAAGGAAATACCCCCCTTGTAATACAACCCCCTCCTTTACTAATCACAGACATTGACTCCTATGCTATATTTCATTTCTATGACTAACTAGTGTATCATCATGGAAATAAATGCTCTATCACTTCTTAAGTCGGAGGTCTTCAAATAAACCGGTCAAGCATGTCATGAATAAGTTTTGGAATAAGGTGGGCCCGGCCCATCAACACACATCTCAAAGATCTAGCTCCTGTGCCCTGTGATTACAGAAATTTAATACCACAGGTAGCAGGTAATATCAGTGCCATGCAGGTTTGGAATAAGAATAATATACCCAGGTAATGAATATGGAAATTCATGGCCAATTGTGTTGAGTTTTTGTCAGGGTGTATAAAAGGGGAGAGCTAGTTAACACTTCCAATTGAAGCCTCTGAGAAATCATCAACAAAAAATATTACATTCAAGTTCATTATTATTAATTAATATGTACAACCCAAATCAGTTACACAGTATTCATTTACTCCAAAGTGTAATTTTCTGAAATATTGTTATGTATGTTATTATTATTTGCAATGGTTATTAAAATAAACACCTAACCACTAGATTATCAGTTTATATTTTATAGTAGTGTGATCTGTCCTTAGTTGCTTTGTCCAAATGTCAGTGATTTATAGAAGTTATCTTTAGATTAGGACAGGAAGTGGGTTCTGTGGATTTGTGTTTATGGAGGCAGTGACCTTAGTTGATGGTTGCTTGATTGAATGGCTGCCAGACTGGAGACAGGCTTAGCTGTCAGCTCCAGCACCCAGCTCATGGCCCCAGAGACCCACATAGCTTTGATTAGACAAGCTACAGTTTATACTTATATCAGCTGCTGCTAATGGAAGTGGCCATTGATGGAAGTTAAATCCTGTAACCGTATCACATGGGAGGAGTGATGACTAATGCAAGGCCAGGAATAAAGACTACAGACAAAAAGATGTGATATGGATTTGTAAAAAAAACTTTACTATTTTCCTTTAACAATAGTTATTAAATGTAGAAACTTAAAAAAGAATACAAAAAATTTAGTAAACTGAACGACATATACTGAAGAATCTGGGGAACAGAAATGTTCATACTTTGCAGATGCCCACTCCAGACCTTATGTATTCACAGTCAGAGATATCTCACATAGACCTTGCATATCATGTCTTCCTAAAAGGAAAACAGACAATCAGAGATACAGGTGTTTACAATTTCATCCCGAATATAATAACAAAACACCATAACTACAAAATAGTCAACAAATAAACAGGATGGTTTTGGAATTTTTTCTGTGTTCACATTTCCCAAAAGGACTGGTAAAAACTTTGTAGATATTTGTGATGAAAATGCTGTGTTTTAGTTTGATAAGCGTCTTAGCTAGAAATTCTATCTGAGGTTATGTCCTGTCAACATCCCCTCTGTATTACTGAGCCTCACCTTGCACATCTAAGACAGCTGTTACCTGCTTATCTCTTCACCTCTGTCAATATTTCTTTAGGTGTTCACTCAGAAATACAGCCGCCAGACAGTTGCCATAATCTAGCTCAGATTGTTTTCTATACCACTAGGAGAGCTCAATCACAAAGCCAGGAATTTTCTACATCTAAGAGAGCCTTCCATGCAGTTGTTTGTAAAAAATTGTACAAAAGTCTTCCCATTACTAGATGTCAACTAAATTTAGATATCTCACATTTCTGTGCCATCAGTTTTGGATGCGTACTTTCACTTTAACAGTATTCAATAAAAAACATCACGTATCTTTAATTCTTAACAAAGATGACTTACCAAATAACATAACTGAAGGGAAGTATTGAGGAGTATATATTAAGGAATTAGAGCCGCAGCGCATATATCCCATTATGTATTAACTGTTTTGTGGTGTTGTACATCTTGTTAGACAATTAGTGGCATACATGTATATGTTTTATAAGGTTTTAAAGGTCACCAGCAAATTACAAATCAACACCACTTATCAAAGAAACATACCTAGCACATGACCTGTAAGACAAAATGAAGGAAAGTCATTTTATCCTTTGAGAAAAAAAGCTTTATAACATTATGGAATTAATGGTGAACTGTTTTCCTCATCAACAACATCACACAATCACCATTGGAAAATAACAGTGCTAATCTACTTACCAGATACATGTACCACGCTATCAGCAACTTCCAGTCGTGATTCCTCTTTAAAGTTCTATGTTTTAAAGAAAATGCCAATCCTTGGTACTTCTGTTCTTCACACTCAGTAATCCAACACGCAGAAATTTCCTAAACCGACTCGCCAGAAACATTAACTCTGTCAAAGAAAGCAATACGGTTTGGTAACATATCTTCATACTAAGGTTAAGGATATACATATGGTTACATAGTCTTTGATCAGGAAACCTGGAACAAACGTGGTATAATGAAAATAAACTAAATCCGTAATTTGTTATAGAATCATTCAACATACTATACCAAATACTTTAAAATGAATGTTATCATAAGTTTGGTCATATTACTTCTAATTTGGTACATTCATTTATTACTTTATTCAAATTTTATATAAATATTTATTTATTTGTCCAGGTTTTCATTGTGCTAACATTTCTTAACACATTATATATTGCTGCTGTATCTGCTCACTGTTCTTTATGCATTTAATATGATGAAGAGATTCAACATGCATTTATAAAAAAGAAAATCAAAGGTAAATTTTAAAGACAGGTCAGTCCGATGAGGAGTAAACACAGTACAGCCAATCTTAAAATTGTGAAAAAATGGAAACTCTATAATCCTGTATACCTATTGACAGATTATTGGTTGGTCTGTTGTTTCAAGTGGCCCAATTAATTGTTCAACAAGCATCATACACGATTCCTGGGTGGAAATTGAAATGTTTCTGGTGATACAGAACTGTCAGTCAAAAATAAGGCCACACCTTTCAGTAGTCCATCATTTTGATATAATGATGAAGCTGTTCAGCAAAATAAATAAATCCTGGACTCTGATTGGATAGATGAAGACCTTAATTCTAGAATTGTGCCTTAATGAGGGTAACATGTTCAGTCCATCCTGCCATCTCTCTGACCCTTCCTTTGCACCCAGCCTGAGCTGCCTGACCAGGCCTAGAGCACAGCAACATAACACCCCTACTAATTGGCTTCTTTTCTCTAATGAGTTCATCTCAATTAAATCAACCTGTTGGGGTAAGTGACCTTATTAAAAACCACTCTATATTGAGCTCAGACTAGACTGGGAACACATGGGGGTCTCTGACATTGCCTAAATCAATTAACAAGTAGACCTTTTATGTTGAGCAGTTCTAATTAACACAAGGCCACTATTACAAAGTGTTATCACTTATCAGCACCAAAAAGAGTCTGTAGTGGTGCATTTCAGACTTCTGATTTGTAATGAGCTCAGAAATAGGCAATCAGGTAAAAAATTGCAAGACTAAGATTTCATAAAGTTAAAATAATATACTAATTTCGATCAAATAATTAAAATGTAAAATTCATTATATGATGTGATATATCAAAGTTTTCCAAGAATCAGAAATATTGTCACAATAGATTCTGGAATTAAGCTTTAAAATGAACGTTTGAGTGCATTTTATTAGCGAAACTATTCAAAGACAATTGATCTGGCAAATAACATTTTCAACAGTTTTTTTATTGTTTGTTTGGGGTATAACACTATACTGTAAGTGATTTCATGCCCCATCACTGTAGGACTGTGGTGTAAGCTTACAGCTAATTATATTATATTTATTTAAATGAATATAAACATTAAACCAAAATTTGAAAGGGAATTGATTATGTTCATTAGTCAGGCATCGATAGACATTTATTTCAGGTGAACCCATTACACCAAACTTTGTTTTTTAACTGTTGTGAAGTAATTAATGTTAACCTAGTAATCAAAAGAAAAATATTCTGGATATTGTATAAATGCAACCATTCTATTGCAGTACTGATTTTATTTTTAATTTTGTCATGAAGAATAACATCAGAAAATCATCCCGAGCCATTTCACCAAACACCAAACATCTGGCTGAATCATTATTTGATCATTGATACAGTACTATAGGTTTTATTGAAATATCCATTACGTTTAAACTTTTAATTTGTGTTCAAATTAAATATTTGCTTTCATCCACAGATAGCTATTCATGAAGCAACTCATAGATGGTCTTTAAATAACTTTTTATCTTTTTAAACATGGACAAAATTCATACAATCAGTACCTTAGTTAAAACTTAACTGAACAGCCAGGTATAAAGCTGATTAAATGATTTCAGATGATTTGGCGACTTGATACACCTTTTATTTTCTATTGTACGCTAGATAAACATAGCTTATAGTATACATTGATATATAATTTAGATAGGCCTAAAATATTAATAATCTCTCCTGTTTTAAGGCTAATTAAGCAGCTTTAGGGTAGGTTTTTATCTATGTGAAGTCTGGTAACGGCTGTTATCTGTGATCAGTATATATTGTCCCTGTGGTTATTACCTATAGACATTTGAATTCATTATCCCCAACAAACTTTGCCATGCTTTCAACATTTAAATGTTTGTATAGTTGATAAAATGCTGACAAATTAAACACAATAGAATAACTTTGAATTCATTATGCCCAGCAAACTTTGCCATGCTTTCAACATTTAAATGTTTGTATAGTTGATAAAATGCTGACAAATTACACACAATAGAAGAACTTTGAATTCATTATGCCCAGCAAACTTTGTCAAACTTTACATATTTAAATGTTTTTAAATTACATCAACAGAAGACCGAACTTTCAATTCATTATCCTCAACAAACTATGCCATACTTTACACATTTAAATGTTTTATAGTTTATAAAATGCTGACACATTAAACACAACAGAAGAACTTTGAATTTATTATCCCCATCAAACTTTTTTTATAAATTACACATTTTGTTTTTTTATAGTTTATATTATGCTGGTAAATTACACACAATAGAAGAACTTCAAATTCATTATGACTGGTAAACTTTGTCATATTTTAGACATTGAAATGTTTTTAAAGCTTCACCTTCGTTGATACTCTGTGGTGGGTGGGGCGGACATGGGGGCTTAAATTTAAACTACCTTTAATGTCAACTCAACCACCAACTACAAATATGGAGAGAAAAAAAAAGTAACAGAAATTGATATAAACCCAAAAAGTAAAACAAAACTGGCCAAAATATTTTGCAATATCTAGTGAAGACAAGACTTAGCCTGTGTCAAAATTTTTGATGTTCACTTTGAATAAGACCCTTGTATCAATCAAACAATCAAACAAAAAACTAAAAACTAAAAAAAATCAGGTCCACTGGTCCAGAGCCAGAGGATAGCTCATCCACGGCCACAAGGGATGCCGTCAAAGGTTTCAGTTTTGAACAACCAATCAATGTAATTAACATCGACAGGGTTGGTCCCCTCTCTCTAAAACCATCAACAAGCAAGTTTCTTGGATTGGAGCCAGTTGCTCTGGAAAACTGCTTTGATGTCTTGGAAGCAGAAATACCACTGAATGTGGCATAAAACATTAATCAATCAACCAATCAATCATTATAAAATGCTCATATATTTCACTTCATAGAAAAACCCAGGAATTCATTTTCCAAAAAAAATGATGTCACACTTTAAACATTTAAATGTTTGTATAGTTTATAACATGCTGATAAATTACACACAATAGAAGAACTTTAAATCCATTTTACACAACAAACTTCGTCATACTTTAAACATTTAAATGTTTTAAAGTTAATAACAAACATGCTCATAAATTTCAAAGAATAAAAGATCCTGTAATTCATTTTCCCCAACAAACTTTGTTATACTTTAATCATTTAAATGTTTTTACAGTTTAAAACATGTTGATAAAATTACACACAATAGAAGAACTTTGAAATCATAATCACTTTGTCATGTTTAAAACATTGAAATGTTTACATAGCTTATAACATGCTGGTAAATGATATCCAGTGGAAGACTTTTTAAGTTTTTCTCAGTCATAAGTGTACATATATACACCTGATTTAAACACTGAAACCAAAAAAACACAATGGGTATTAAAACAATCCCTTGAAACAAATAATAATAAAACTGTAAAAACTGTTTTGTTTTTTTTATAAATATTTATTGAGCTTTGTTTAAATAGTTTCACATGTGCATTAGCGGATATTTAGGTTGCATCCTAATATCAGGGTATCAGAATTATAATGTAACATTTCAATATATGATGTTATGCTAGCAATAAAACAAACTGGAGTAA
>JARFOD010028061.1:0-10716 GCA_031763545.1 Mopalia muscosa
ATGTTGCCCTGGTGCTCTCAGAGCTAGGGGGAACAGGAAGCTGATCTGGTTGTGGCGTCCTGTTTTTGTCCTGTATTTGTCTCGTCCTGTCTTTGTTTGTTGCCCTTGGTGTCAAGGCGGTTTCCTTCACCCATTGGGCTGACAGGTCGTCATATAAGTGAAATACCCTTGAGTACAATGTTAAACCCCTATCAAACAAACAAACGAAATCAAAGTACAGGTATACAACAGTGACGAGTAGCAATACTGTCTTTATTTAGACCTACAGGAAAATTTACTTTCCAACATTATGGAACACTTCACATTTTGGTTTTGCTAGTGTCAATTATAGTTGGAAGAGTCACATATAAATGATATTAAGCCTTATTGATCCACTGAAGGAAGTGTGAATAGCATTATTATTGCTCGAGTGAATGGTTGAAAGAGATAACACACAAAATGCAAAGGGTCAAGTGGGTTATTCTTTCTACACTTCACGAGAGCAAACTGGAGTATGCATAGGTCACTCAAAACATTGCTGTAGTCCGGGCAGGGTCAAAGTTCAGAGAGTAACAACAAAGTGAAATGTCACTGACAATCCTGGTATTTCATTGGGTTTTAAATCATAAATATATATGTAAACCCCAGTAGTAATTAATAGCTCACATGAAATGAAGTAGACAGTTTTAAGGGATGGTATCCAAACTTCCGTTGTGCTCCTATCATCTTGTGTAGACTTTCAAGGCAAAGGAGATAGGAGTATTCACTGGCTGGCTAAGCTAGAACACATGCTGTGCAAGCTTAGCCCCTGCAGGACACAATGTCCGGACACTTTGACCCTGCAGCGAACAACAAAGCTCAGGGTAGACTCATACGTTGAATAGTGACTTGCGGTCACATATGTTGAACATTGGTGGAAACACATAGAAATTGCATTGACAAAATTAAGATGGAATATTAGATGATACAGCTGGTTAATTATTGAGAATTTTTTTCACAAATACATACTTCTATTATATAGAGCCCTTTGTCCTATCATGGCAGGGCTGAACCTCTTTCACTTTTCTTGCAGAGTAAGTTTTTCCATTCCAATTTTCTGGCAAAGCTTTTTCCAAGTGTTTTTTGAGGGACATTACTTAGCCAGAAAAAGAGGCTGTTCATTAAATTTAACACCCTGCTATGAATGGAGACAAATATCTTGAGCTACCTGCTCTATACAATATAATTATGTAATTGTGGAACTAAACTTAAAACTGTTCATTTCCTTTCATGTTAGGTCCTCACTGTTGGTTATATATAGTTACCTGAATGTTTTGTACTTAGTTTGGAAAAGTTTAATGCCCATATCAAATGATTTATTTGTCACACAAGATATAAATGCCCATATCAAATGATTTATTTGATTAGTGTTTAAAGTTGTTCTCAAGAGTATTTCACTTAAATGACGATGGATTCTCCACTTCACACTCTTCCTGCCTCGTGAGGGAGCGGGTGGGCCATGGCCTTGCAGAATACTCCCTTGGCTTCCTCGGTGGATCGTAAGAGGCGAGAAAAGAGGTTGCTTTCTGTTGGCCTGGTGTTCGCAGAGCTAAAGAAGCAGATTTGTTTGTGATGTTCTGTATTTGTGTCCGTCGTCATATAAGTGAAATACCCTTGAGCACAACGTTAAACACCAATCAAACAAATAAACAAACAATCACACTCTTCCTTGCCTGATTACGGTGGTCAACAGACTTGGTCCCATGAAGGGTAAAGTAGAATAGGATTTGTAAGCGCATGTTCTACTACTAAACCATGGTCACAGACCAATATCAAACGAAGGCTCACAAAGTTTATATGTGAATATTGGGATAGTGTTTGGACAAATTTTTAATAAGCTTAAAATTTTGTTGATGTTTCAGATGTTTTAGAAGTCAAACAGCAGCCTGTACTGGATTTCAAACCACACAGCTGAAACAGTATCAATACAATTACATGTCCGACTGGGTAGCTATTGAACACATCAGGTGCTTGTAAATATGTCTATATTGTATATTTATCTAATAATATAGTTTCATTTGAAGAATCATGACATTTGTTGAACTGGGTTAGATGGTTTTGTAATGTGAAGTAAGTCTCATCTTTGTTGTCTCTTCATATATTTCTAATGTCCACATTTTATGTGTATTGCAGTTCAAGTCAAACCTTATTTATATTAAATCCATTAAGAAATGACAAAAAAATTATGATTTTCTCAAAATTATATTAAATACTCAAAGATTTAGATCATATTTTATACTACATGTATGTTGATCATGCCGCAATAAGAGTGTCTGTCAAAGCATTGACTCACAAGTGTAAACATTGTATTTGCTGGATTCAAAATATTGGGAAGATTAATAATGTCTTCTTGAAAAAAAATATCCCCTTTGACTTACAGGGAGAACATATTAGGTTGTAAGATTGTCTTTATCACAATTAGTGCTACATTTGAATGAAATAACTTAAGGTATTGTCGGAAAGAGGCATAGTAATAGCGAAGGGTGAACACAAACAATACATTTACAAGGAAGGGCTGGGAACAGCCCCATGTTGGCTTACCGTCTTTATTTTCGTTGGACTGAAGAAAATAATTTTGTTATGGTTTCTATTAGTATTTGAAATCCTAATTTTTCATTTGACTGTATTTGCCAAAATCGTAGTTTTCGTTGCCAATGTTGTTTTTTTCGTGAAAAAAAAGGGACTGCTTCTTTTTTTAACAGACTAAGGGAGACAACTTCTAGAAATAAGACACAGAACTGTTTTTTAGGGAGTTTTCTCCCTTCTCTCAGAGAGGTGTCAGTCCTACCAGAGGATCACCTATTTGACAATTCTATCAAGCATCTAACCAAGCTAATTTAAACTTAATCTCACACTATATCCCCAATGACTTACATTGTTTACAGTATTTTAGTTTCACTTATGAAATTAAAACTAAGCTGTTGTATGTATGGGGATGACAATTTTGGCATAAGACACTCATGTTAAGACATGGGAATAAGCTAATGTAAGAAGACAGTCCAGGGTTATTACTGTGACAAGCAGATGAATATGTGTTCTAGTGTTTTTTTTTGCAAGGAAATCTTGGAACAAGTTTTTTTTTAATATTTTCATTTTGAATAAAATTGTGTGTTGTGACAGCCTAAAACATATTGTATATTACAATGAATATCACTAGCATATATTTATTTAGACAATCATTCTCCAAGGTATTTAATTTGGTAAAATAACAGTGGTGTGATATTGATGCTTATATGTATAAACTTCATGTTGGTCATGATTGTGGTTAGGAACTCTGGTCTAAATAAAGTTCTGCTGAGTTCTGCATTCAAACATCAACAATCACAAACTTTAGGTGTTAGTGTTGCATGCTTAAGGAGTGCTTTGACTTACCATGTTAATCACAGTTGAACATTTAATTAATAGTAGGTTTTGTGAATAGATGCTACATATAGGTAATCAACTGAATTAATTCACTACCAAATATTCATGTACTTGCAGCACAATATTTTTTTGTTATACCAAAGAATGTTTTTACATTTGATTTGTCCATATTTTTTACTTGAGATGTCTCTCTTATTGTTAAAATAATTTTCAGTTGATTCATGATTTCATGTTAGATGCTCTAAGTAATGATTTTTTGGCTTGTTAATTTAGACATTTGTTGGATGATTTGACTACTCTGTGTTATTGAATATTACTGGTTTATTGTGTAAGGAACTGTCAAGCAGCGGGGAATTTTTGAATAATTGAGTTTGTCTATATGTGACCCATGTTGTGATAAACCTGTGTTTGTTTCCTTATATTGAATAGTTTATTACTTTAACCACATAGTCTTAACATTTGTTTGCATGTGTATCAAATTGTGAGTGTATAATTATTTGATACATGTTATTTCGCAACGATAAAATATATTTACAAATGCTAGATTCCTACAGATGTGCTACCAATTGTGATATTAAAAATGGTGTTTTGCTTCAGATGGTTTAATTTAATTCAATTGAATTTATAAATTGTAATACACAATGTATATTATTATTTAAAATATGCTATATTGTTGTTAGTCTATATTGTACTAATTAATGGATTTGTGAATGTTCTTGTTGATAATGTAAAACTATTGGGGATGGGGTAAACCTTAATATTCATTCCATAAGCTGACTAATGTTCTGATTTTTATGTAATTTATGTCGTCCACAATGCTATTATTATATGGATGTGTTTAATTTTAAATTTACAATGACTGGCAGTAGTAGGGAGTTTCCAATGTTCTCAAAGCTAAGGGGCAGCATGAAGCTGTTCTGTAGTGTTGTCTTGTGGTTATTCTGTCTTGTCTTTAGTTTGATACTGGTGACGTGTAACGGTTGTTTTTTTTCACTCATTTAGCAGACAGGAGTCTTTTCAGTAAAATAACAGTCAAACAATAATTTACTCTATTTACTCTTATTATTCCTGCAGGTTTATTGAAAGTCTTTTATTTCAGAACACTTTCAAAGCTTCGACCAAACAATTCAGTATTTGATTGAAATCCATTTTTTTTTATTGGAACTTAATCTACTACGTTTGTTAACAAACATTCCCTGGCCATCGAAATAAGGACAGTAATTTCTGAGGCTAGACATGTTGTATTTTTTTGGCATTGGAGGAGAATTAATTTTCAAACAGCAAAATGAAAAACCTACATATAATAGGTGTTTGCCCCTGAAGCAGGTACTTTTTAAGTAGACTGCTGGTATGACCAAATCATTCAATCACTTATTGCCCATTACACATGTGTGGTCAGTTTGAGTGAATGTCCTATTGCCTTTGTCTTTATAAGCACTGGACATGACATCCAGTGAGTGAAATAGCTTTAAGCAGGGAACTAAACCCCAATCAAACAAACTTAGCACTGGAGGAAAATTACCTTTCCAACATTATGGAAATGCTTTTTATCTTGCTTGTGCCAGCATCAATTACTCTTGGAATACACTGCCCTGATATAAGCAAAGCATGGCATAAAACACCAATCAATCAACCCATAAATTTTATTGCCCTGGCAACCTCGGGATCATTAATTTTCAAAAAGACCATTCGTTTATAAGACTTCACATTATAGTTGCTTTGCTTTTCAATCTTTGGAAGGCCACCATTGTCATATAAGTGAGATACCCTTAAGCGCGGTGTTAGACATAGATAAATCAATCCTATGTCACTGGGTACATATTCATTCTTCTAAGAAAAAGGTAGCCAATTTTCAAACATCAATTTTAATACATAAACTCTATATTTCTTCATTTTTTGGGATGTTAATCGCTTGATTTTATGTGTAATTAATAAAACAGAAACTCGTTATTGTATATTTAATTGTGTTGCCAAGGACGTCACAGGATGTTTCAGGTTCCCTTTAGACTGTCATATTGCCATATAACTGAAAAAAACATGAACACCAATCAAACAAACCCAAAACAAATTTCAAATTGTCAAGTTGTCAAAAGCATTTCTTGTTATTAAAAGTTGTTAGTTATATAATGGACATGATATGTATCAAAACATTCCAGTATTTTGTTCTTTATCATCATTACATATTCAAAAATTGTATTTGATTATTGATTTGATATATTACAGAATATTAATCACTTCATGGAACTAATCTTTATTGTATGCTGATGGTCACAAGTATTAACTTCTATAATTACACAACTGTGACAATTTGGATGAAGTTTCTTTTACTTATATATATATATATATTTGTAGTAACTTTGTTGCTACTTTATACATAAGTAATCTTTCCCAATGAACAGAACATCTTAGTATGGATAACAGCTTTTATGATTTACTTTGCACATTGTTTAAATCAAGAAGTTATCAAGGCTAAGTTGATCTTGGCCTTATGATACCTTCAACATCTAAATGCCCTTCCATATCAAAACATGGTACATATACTTATGACAAGTTATCATTGTAAGCAACAAAAATGCCAGATTTTACAATATATTTATGTTGAAGTGTTGAAACCACCACCCAATTTTCCTACCAAAATTTTTAAATAAGTACTTAAAACTATACTACAAATTATTCAAATTTCACTGAAAGAATAAATGCAAAGCAAGACTGTTAAAAAAAATGATTGCGGCCACATTAACTGTAGGTGTGGGCAAACTCAAAAGAAAACTCATTGTCTATCCATCCGTCTATCTGACTGTATCTCCAGGTGTAAAAATTTCATCAAACTGACCTTTAACTTAAAAATATGTGTATACATTATTTGGTATAAGTAAATTTCAACTACATTAAATTATAAATTTCTAACAGAAATCTAGTTTGATAGTTTCTGGTGTTAACTAATTGCAACAGCCTGAGCCAAGAACTATTATGTTATCTATATTATGACTGCCAAATTATTTGGTTTGTTTTAGATGTTAAATTTGGCCAATATTAATGAATGTATCGTTGTAGTATATTCTTTCTCTTGAAAGGGCTACAGGCGAAATTAAATTTTCACCTGAAAATAATGATAAGATTTAAAACTATAAACATTCATTTAACAAACCAGTCTCCATGCATCTATTCCTTAATACAAATTAGTTTTTCGTTTTGTAATATTTATTGTAAATACAAATAAAAATGTAAACTTAGTGTAACTACTATGGTACTCTGCCACGGGACACAGGGAAGTAAATCCTAACAAAGGCTCAAATATTCCAAAAGAGTTTTCTTTGAAGAAGGATATTACAGACTTTTTTCAGGAATATTTGTCCATGTAAACAAAAAAGTGTGTGCCACGGTTTCAATCTCGATATACCATTTATTTATACCTCTGAAGATTTATTACACTGGTATATGGATGACAATCACTGTTAAAATCAGTAAATCATCTCATTTTCCATTTGGAATTTTATGACAATTTATCAGTAACCTTTGTAAATATCTGAAGGCAGTATTTGTGCGTGGTATTGGCAGAATAAAGTCGAGAATGTAGTGTATCCAAATAGTATGTGTTTAAACATATAATCTTGGAAATCTATACATATTTATTTAAATGTATATAAAATTTACATAATTTATTTGTGTTGTCTAGAGAACTTTTGCCAAACCACCCTTTAGTTAAATGTGGTACAAATATTGAAAATGAGAAAAATAATAAACAAATACATGTGAGATGACGATTTTGTTTAGTTTATTATTAGAGAGAGACAGTTATGTTATATCTTGTTACAAAAGTGTTTTAAAAGACAGGCCATCACTACTACTTTTCCTGAAGTTGAAGACCTGACAAAACAGGTTTTGTACGTTCTATAGAACAAAAGAATGGTCCCGAACTTATAATATCACCAATATAACATGTATTGCTCACATCATTCACTAGACGTTGTCTCTCGTGGGCAATTTTGCAAGTAATGGTCAACCGATTCCATAGTAAAGCCACGGGTCCATCTAGTAGTGTATTTTTTTGCATTATTGAAAAGATGAACATTATTGTTAATCAAACTACAACGGTCCCTCATTCTGCAAAGTAGCATAGGCCTACTTGATAAATGGTCGCCATGGCAGTACCATAAAGGGGGATTAGTAGTAAGAAAGAGCGGCATTAATTTGTGTTTAAATAAAAGTCAACACAATCTGGAATGAGTTTGAGTTGGTTTGGGATAACATTTTCAATACCTTTTGTTCCTTATGATGTTGTGGTGTATGGCAAGCCGTTTTGCAACACTTTTTATAACCGCTGATTTAAAACATCCTATATCTGTAATAATATATATAGACTTGTATCCGGAGTACTAAACACGCTGTCCCTTCCTTATTCCGTCACCCCTCAGTACACAATAAAGAGCAATATTTCCAAGTTTTGCACTTGGATGTGGTCAAGTTAAATCGCTAACATCGGATTAGAGATGGGCGTTCAACATGGCGTGACGTCATCTAACAACGGATTAAATTTAATAAGACTTCGAGAAACCAGCCCCTGGGTAACAGGAAGCCGCCGCCTAACCGTCCCTCAATTACGACAACATCGAACGAACAGAAAAGCACACAAATCACATCGCTACAGTCAACTATGGCATCCATTCAAAAATTGTCTGACATTTTGCCTTTTGCTTTCTTGCCAGTACTATCGAAGGATGGTTTCATGCACACATTGGACTGTCCTTTTGACGCTGATCAATGTGTTTTGTGATGTTTTTGTATTGTGATTGTTCTGCATTGTCTTTGTTTGCATGTTACCAGAATGAAATTTTATTTACACATTGGGTTGGTAAATCCAATAACGACGCGAAACCCTATATCAAACAAACTCTATATCAAACAAACAACTCCAGTGGCCTTGCGCTTTATCATTTGACTGAATTAACCTCAAGTACGATGTAAATCCCCAAGTTAACAAAGAATATCGTTTTGCTGCCGATCTGGTCTCGTGATGATGAACAATCTGAATGACAATCGGCCTTCTCAGGGTCAGTTTTATAAGACAATATATGTGATCCAAGATGGAAGAAATAGAAGCTGATCCGTAATTTGTTGACAATGATATTCCATTTAACGTCGATGGATGGTTGTATTTGAACCTTTTCCGTATACACATAGAGTTTAGGAGTGGACTGTATCCAAGGATTCACTGAATAAAGTGACAAAGTACACTGAAAAAAATATCCCGGTGAAGGAAAACATTTATGTGTAACCCCCTTACAGGGTTGGAACCGAGCTTCCCGCTGCCCTGGTACTTACACGGTTTAGGGAAAACATACCGCTGATCTGTTTGTGATATATTTGTGTTACATCCTGTGATTGTACTGTCTTGTCTTTGTTTGCTGCCAGTGCTGTCACTGGTGGTTTCCATCACCCATTGGGTTGGCGCGCCGTCATGTGAGTATAATAACCCGATAAAGTACGGCGTTAAACTTCAATCAAACAAACGAAACAATCAAATAAAGCTCCAGTAGAATATTCGTTAAATTTAAGAGAATATCAACTATAACATGTCACGAACGAAAGGGTTATTCCAAACATATTCATGGATTATCCTAAACAGGTTAAGACAAATTCCACATTAAAGGCCTTATGGAATTGTTTCCAAAACTTAGCTAGGATTTTAAACAGTTCAATAAGTGAGATACTTTTGTTTGCTAGTGAAGTGTCCAGCTTTAGTTATGTGTAAGGCTCTCAGATGAAGGTTGGGAAAAGACACGTAAATCATATTGAGATACGTTGCTGACGACAGTGGCTTTATTGAGTACATATGGAAGCGGATCCCTGCATCCAAAAAGACTGTGTATATGTGGGTTATATAACTTGAAGATATTCCAATCTCATTCTTCGTTATGCCACGTCGCTTGAAGTCATTTGTATCTGGACAAACTCATGCATGTAAGTTGCCCATCGGTGTGTTGCGAAGAGTAGATTGTTTTCATCCCGGTTGCTATGATCGTTTTGCAGCTTTACCGACAATGCAGGCTTAACCATATGGCTCCATCGGACGCGTCATTATGCCGCTAGTGGGCGCTTCCGTCAATAAAAAGTTGACATGCACTTTTCATTGACATAGGACGTTTGCAAGAAATTTATTCGCTTATCATTGTAGAACGTTTGCCCGTCACCAACACGCATGTTTTGGCTCGGCATTTCCAGTGACGGGAAAATAAATCAATCAGAGGGACAAAATTACATACATGTCAATCAGGGTCATCTGCATGGCTTGTAAGTGTGTGGTAGTAAATAAAATATGTTATTGAAAAGAAAATAGTTTCTTATCTTCATTATAAAGATTGATAATGTATAGATATGGACAAATCCATACATGCAGTAAATGTTTTATTTCTTGCCTTATTGTTTATTTTTCGACTCTAACTTTTTCGAGTCTCAAACTTTATAATAAAGATAAAAACTATTATTTTTTGAGAGAACATATTTTATTAACTATCAAACACTTACAAGCCAGGCGACTGTGATGTATATAGTAGCCGAGGCTGAGGTGTTCAGGTTTGGTTAAACTTGGGAGGCGCCAATCGATCTGTTGAACCTATTCTGTCTTACTCCTACCAGTTACCTAATCACATGTACATTTCAATTGAACAAATAGCCGGCATCCATATGTAGGTTTAACTTAAAGCGATACTCCGTGCTGCAATATAATGCATATAGGTAAACACCCGGTAAATATGAATAAAATGCATGTTTTAATGTTTTACCAGAGATCCATCAACGAAAGTTTGTCTTTATTTCAATAATTTACACCCTAAAAATTGTAGCTGAACACATCGTAACATTGGCGGTTAGTCCATTTTACACTAAACATAATTTCGCTGTAATAAAAAGCCTGAAAGGGGCTATACTGAATTATCTGAATTAAACACCTACATTGTCCCATAATTCGAAGTGCCTTTTCTTGCATATTGATTAGAAATGATCTAGTTTATCAGTTTATTGCGAATTTTGTTAGAGTTATTATGGGCGAATAAAAGAAGCAAGATAAATATTTAGGCAAAACACAAATTAAATTTTTTAATGTTATTGGTGACACAATTACTTCAAATGAGAGAGAGTCCATAGTTATATAGGCAATCCTGATCTGGCTCATCTTAATCACGTTTCTGTGTTCATAAAACTTTCGAAAACTGAACATAGTAATTATGATTTCATGCCAATAAATGTTCTTAAACGAACCTAAGCGCTTTTCTCCAGTTTGATAATTTCTTCCACACCGCGTCTCATTTCTTGGATGGCTTCAATTTCACTTAGTCC
>JARFOD010028072.1:0-11124 GCA_031763545.1 Mopalia muscosa
AAACAATGATTGGTACCAGATATTACCGTTAATGCAGTATATCGTGGTACAACATAGCGTAATTACACTGTATATTTACATAACCTTTATACGAGAATGACCGTTCGTGCAAATTTTGGCCTGCATAGCCTTCAAAACATCCAATCATTCAATCAATCAGAGCGGTTGTGGCTTAGCGGTAGAATGTGTGCTTACTTAACCTACTTCAATTTACTGTTCACATGATCGAGTCTGCCTGTCAACCCTTAGGTATATGAGTGAAGTTTCCACCATGATAAGGCAAAAAACAGTGTAAAGTGGATAATCCGTCGTCATATAAGTGAAATACTGTTGAGTACAATGTTAAACCCTTTCAAACAAACAAACAGAATCAATCAACCAGAAAATGCCTACTTTGTTGCTGAATGATTGATAGAAGTAAAGTACCATTACAGTAAGCATTGAAGGACTTCAGAGTACCCAGAAAGTTTCAACGAATCAAAATCATCATACTCTTATATAGAAAAGTGTGTTTTTAAATGTTTAAATATATATTTAAAAGAACATACCTCCACACAAATATTTTTGAGTATAATAATAAAACAACAATATTTTAAATGAAAAGCTTATTAAGATAAAAATTTGTAATACAGTGATAAACGCCTAGCAAAAAATACAATAAAATAAGAAAAAAATAAAACAACAACATTGAAAAGCTCATTGAATATTAAAATGATAACTGCTATTAGTGAGATAAAAGATAAGCAATGTGAGGAATGAAAAGATTAATTTCTGATATTTTATGGACAGGATTTTCTACATTTTTGGGTAATTTCTTAATATATTATAATAGAGCAATATATTATAATAGAGAAATTAGTGTAAAAACTAATTAGAAGTGTTAGTTATTTGTTTGTAGCTCTATCTAATTACATAAAATGCTATTTTTATTTATAATAATAAAAAAGTAATATTTGAGGGAAAATTGTTAGCACTGAGATAAAAAGCCAAGGGAAGTGAGGAATGAAGAGGTGTGAAGTTATGTATTTTGGGTGTAATTTTTACAAAAGAAATGCTAGAGTTGTTTGTTTGTAGCTCTGTTACCTAATTACTTCATGATCATAAACCAACCTTTTATTCTTTTATCAAATGATTTCACCTGGTTGTATACTGATGAAGTGATTTACCTGTACCACCTACTGTTAGTGAAAGCAGTTAGGGGAGTATATTGTACAGGTGTTTATGTTTGATCCACAAACATTGCTGATTAGGGAAGTAATCTGCTAATCCACATCACATTTGTTAAAATAAGACCCTGTCATCCAGCAGCTCACAGAATGATATCCTGCCAATGAGGATACAGATTGCTCTATTATAATATATTAAGAAAGTACACATAAAGGTAGAAAATCCTGTCTATAAAATATCAGAAATTAATTTTGAGGGAGTTAATAAAATAAAAAATACACTATTGGTCAGACAATGCTCGAAAAACTTGTAATTAAAAAACATTTAAGCTGAACTGAGAAGAGCAATTAATCTAGTCTTTAAGAAGTACTATACATTAGTTATGGATAAATACAAATAACATTTTCTTGATCTCTTGTTATTAATTTGAATATAATAAATAATGAACATCTAAGAAATTACATTCTAAAATAAGTTTCTGTTGAATGCTCCAAATAGTTTATATTTTTAAATTTATTCAAAGCTGGTGTTACTTGTTGAATCCAAGAAATATTACAGAATATGAAACTTAATCCGTTATAATTTGATCTTATGTCAGCCCAACAGGCAAAGGTGTTAGAGTTCAATGACAAAAGTCTAATTAAGGCTACCAGACTGTCCTGGTGTGATTGTTAGCTTATTACCTACACTCTCACCTACCAAGCCATCAATGTCATAGCTGTGTCAAAGGTCACCTGCTGAGTCTTGATTGGCTTGGCTGATGCTTTGACCTCTATAGTGTATGTGTCAACCAATCAGAATTATACTCTGAAGGCTTGACCTCTGAAAGTCATCAATTGACCAATGAGAATTTGGCTTACCTTAAGGTAATTTCAAAGGCTATAAAAAGGAAAATATTGCATTGCTTATTCACTCTTACATTGTTAGGCCTCAAGTTGAATAGCAATTTGGACTCTTCATTTATAATATCTCTTCCTAAAACATTTCTAAAAATGAATGCTTTGGATTTAGCTGGTTTAGGGAAAGGCGACGACCTTCACACAGCTATTCGTCTAGCCCTTGTTACCAAATATGGGTTTAACATTAATAACCCTATACAAACACCTGATGATGACTTCCATTGCTTTATGGTAATTATATATCCCAAATGTTATGATAATTAGTGTTTTGGTGATTTTATCTTTGGTTTGTATTTTGGTATTGCAGTTGACAGTGGTCATAGCGTAGAGAATTTTATCATAGTGATTCCTTAAGAAAACCAATTTTAGAAAATAAATTGCCTCTCTTTCCCAATGTTAAATTCTATTTTATATAGTTTTGATAGAATTCATGTTTAGCTTTTTTATCTTTGTTTACTCTTTCAAGAATCTTAACCTGATTGTAATTTGATTTTTTTAGAAACCCCTGGAAGAATGTTTGACGTACGCCGAGGCATTGTGGGATCATGTAACCATGGATCCAGAGGAATTGGCGTTCCGAGCCGGAGATTTAATTGAAGTGACTGACATGGCTGACAAAGATTGGTGGTGGGGGGCGGTGGAAGACCGGGAAGGATGGTTTCCTGCTGCATTCGTCAGGGTATGAAGACTCTTTTATCTTTTCTTTAATTAATGTTTGTTCATACAAGTTAAGTTACTGTTATATTGTAGCTATTTTAATTTAAATTAAAAACACTCATTTTTATGTAAATATTTATGTTAACAGCTTCGGGCTAACCAAGGAGAACTGGGTGATGACCTGGAAAATATTCGTCCGTTGGCTTCCATGGAAACATGTCGCAATAGCCCTGAGCCATCAAGGCGATTGGGTTCCTCGAGTGGGGTGACTCGAGAGCAAGCTAGAACAAATGTTATCAATGAAATTTTACAAGCAGAAAAAGATTACGTGAAACATTTACATGATGTTATAGAGGTATGTGGCCAAAACTTAATGTGGAATTTACAACAAATAAATACAAATATAGCAAAATATGCAGTAAATGAATCCAACCGTTTGTGACATATTTTATGGTCTAAATATTTTGCTTTATCTTATGCTACTAACTTTTACACCCACTGCTTCCACCTTTCTGTTGTATGAAGGGTAGTTTCCTCGACCTCTAGGGCACGGACAATATCAGATATAAGTCAAAAAAGGTTTACTTTAAATACAGCGGAAGTAAAATAAATAACACGTATTGTTTTTCTCTATCCAGGGGTACATAAGACAAGCCAGGCGACACCCAGATATGTTTTCAGAGAATAGAATACGGATTCTGTTTGGGAACTTGGAAGAAATCTACGAAGTTTCTAGTCAGTTTGTGAAAGATTTAGAGAAACGCTATAACCCTAACCTTCCCCATTTAACAGATGTCGGCCAATGTTTCCTCAATAGTGTAAGTTGTAAATGTCAGGAATTTTTAAATTAATGCGTGTGAAAATGGCACTTAAATCTCTTTTAAAAAAAGGATTGATATTTTTTATGGATTATTATTATTTCTTAACTGAAAAACATGTTTTACTGTGATTTGAGAAAAAAATCTGGGTTTTTTTATTTCCAAAGATTTTTTAATGAGTTTATGTAAATCTATTGTTGCAACATAGAGTATTTTTCTAAATTTATAAAAGTTAAGACCTATTTGTTTTGTTTTTTGTAGAAGAAGGAATTCGAGATTTACTCAGATTATTGTAATAACCATCCTGATGCCTGTAAAGAGCTACAAGAGCTGTATAGAAACAAACGCTACAGACATTTCTTTGAGGTGGGTGTTCTAACTTTGTACATGTAATTATCAATATCAATAGTGTTATAGGAGAGTGTTATTTTACACACTGCACAAAGGGTCCATGACCAGTCTTAGTGGTTAGCGTGTGTCGTTACTAATCAATTTTACAAATCAAGCTAAGGGCCGTGGTTTTTGTGACATTTCCTCTACGTTTTTATGGAAGAGTATCAATTGTGTCCTGAACGTTCCCACAGTATCAAACATCTTACATTTAATGGTTGAGCTAGTGTCGATTATTGCTGAAATACATGGCCTCATACATGTATAAGGGAAGTTCATCTGTTAATAAATTACAACTGATTTTCAACTTTTGAACTAAAGTTAATAAAATTATGTTTACTTTTTCAGGCTTGTAGATTGTTACAGGAGATGATCCAGATTCCACTGGAAGGATTTCTGCTCACTCCCGTCCAAAAAATATGCAAATATCCCCTTCAGTTGTCGGAGCTTTTGAAGTTCACTGACCCTGAGCATAGTGATTACAATAATGTGTGCCAAGCGCTGGACGCAATGAAAAGAATAGCCCGTTTGATCAATGAGCGAAAACGCAAAATGGAAAGCATTGCTAAAATTTCTGCCTGGCAACAATCCGTTGAAGATTGGGAGGTTTGTTTTTGTTATTGTTTGTTTTTAAAGTGAAGTACTTAATTGATAGATTCATTTCTTGGTGTTTTTTTTTTTAAGGTTTGTGACCTGCAGTTATGTCCCTTTTTTTTTTTTTTTAAATTTTTTATGTAATATAAAATGCAGTTAATAATAACTAATATTTTTAATATCCACACAATCCTATGAAATATTGTGTATTTAAAACTTTGATTTGACACAAATTTTTAAACATATTATATAAAAACTGAATTTGTTCTAGAAAAAATTGTCTAACATGATATATATCATATGAAATTATATGGTTGGAAACTCTGTTATAGGGCTGTGACTTATTGACCTCAAGTTCTGAGCTGATTCAGTCCGGTGAAGCCCACAAAATCAACCGAAGTGGAAGATCTCAAGAAAGATCTCTCTTCCTATTTGATCATCAGCTTATCTATTGTAAAAAGGTGAGAATGTCAAATAATGCTTTGGAGAACATTACAAATATATAATGAAATTTAAAATTTAGTTTAATTTTTTTATAATATTTAGATAATATTAATTTTTTAGTCTTAATATTAAATGGAGGAAAGTGGACCCTTGCAGAACTTCATTTTGATGCAAATCTGTCAAGCAATTTTGGTTATTTCTTATTACTTCTCCAACCATTTTATTTATAATTTTCATAATAAATCCTGATACCTAGATGTCTTGACAACTTTTGGTAAAAGGTTTGACAGGAGTCTGGTGTTTGACAGATGTCATTTTACTTTCAGTTTCTATCTAAGTTATTATTAACACCTACTGTGCTTACTCTAGACTAATCAAGGCCCTAACTTTTGACAGATTTACCTGGATTTTGTTGACAGACATCTTATTAAAACCCTAACTTAACTATTGTCTTGTGCTTTATTTGCTCTTTTTACTTTCATTGATTTTGTTTGGTTCTTTTGTTCTCAGGACCTCCTAAGGAGAAATGGCTTTTGTTACAAAGGTCGTGTTGGTTTGGATCAGTGTGAGATTGTTGTTCTACCAGATGGCAAAGGTAAAGTTCAGCTGGGAGCTTATTTGTCAGCTATAATCTTTTATAATCCTTTAATCCTTAATCTAAAGTACCCTGACAGTTAAGTTGCTACTTGTAAAATGAGTGTAAATATTGACTCAAAATGGAAAAAATTTAATTTCACAAATGTCTTGATAAGATTTAAATATATTTAAAATGTGTTAGTGAAAAATGTTCATTGTCAAATATACATTTTAATTTTTTATTTTTATTTTTCAGATTTACAGTATAATGTAACGGTACGCAATGGCTGGAAGCTCCATGATCGCTTACAAAATAAATGGTTCTTATTTTTCTGTAAGACGGCTGCAGAGAGGGAAAAATGGCTGAATGCTTTCTCCAGAGAGAGACGGCAAGTTCTTGACGACCAAGAAAACGGTAAGTTGTTACTTTTACCCTGATGAAATTCCCTCTTAGAGTAGTATGGTGTTTGAATTGGAATACAACTTAACTAAGCAAAAGAGGAGGATTAAATTTACAGGAGAGCAAAATTATTTTTTGGTTAATTGGAAAATATTTACTTTGTTTGGCTTGTGTTTTAGTTGCACATTTATGGACTACCTAACTGGTAATTTCAGTATTGTTTTGTTAACACAAATGATCAGTTATAACACCTGCTGTTTGATGTTTTCAGGATTTACCATTCCACGTCAGGTGCCAAACACCGTAGGGATCAAATCCCGGACGCAGCTTGATAAGCCAAAAGGTGAGTAAAACAATACAAACCATTTAAAAGCAAGACCTGCTTTTTTTTCTCAAAGCTATAAAAAAAAAATGTTAAAGCCAGTTTTAAGAAGGGGTGGCTTACATGTATAGCCATTGAATAAGTGGAAATATCAACAATTCTATGATAGCTAACTGAAACTAACCCTGACCCAAAAGAGAGTTTGTTTTGAATGTAGTCAAGCTGCCTATACATGGCAGCGGAGGAATAGTAACAATCCATCACAGTTAAACAGGGAAAAAAATGTGCTAATAGCAATTACTATGAAATATAGGGGAGCATTTACCTAAAACTAAAAATTAAATGGATTTTTGTTTTGACTTAAAATATTTATCAGCCTGAGAATACATTCTTATCCTTTAATTTTATTTCTTAGATTTTTAAGGAACGGAACTATACAATTTAGAAAAAAATTGAATTTATTTTTTTAATTTTATATTTTGGGGGTTTGAGTTTTGGCCAGTATTATCTGGTATTCTGGTAGACGCTTGCATAATATTGCATTTGACAAAGCTTTGTTAGTGAATAGATAGGGACAGGGTAGGGTTTCCACATAAGAGGGACTTTAACAATATGATTTTATGTGTGGATCATCTATTAACATATTTTGTCTTTGTTAAGGCAAGAACCCAAATAGTGTGATTAAAAGAATAAGTGAATTTGACTTTCCATCCATAGGACATAGCTTGGTGGAAGTACTGTCTAACATAACCTCTGTATAATTTATAGAAAAAATTGCTGAATATGAATTAAAGATAATCGACCATAGCTTAATATTGCCCCTTAGTTTTATATAATTATGAAAATAAATTAACATAAAACTCTTCAAATAACAAAATTCAACCCATTTCCCATTTTACAGGATTATTATTGCTTTTAAATCGAATTGTCTCGAGTGACAATCCATAGCTCCTAACATGGCAGTAAGTTATGCATGGGAATGTATATACATGTATGTGGATCTAACTAACTCAGTCTAGCTTATACAAGTCTCAGTTTGTTGTGTTGTAGTTTGTAGAAATAGAGGCTCTTATATATATACTTTATTAGTATTCTAACCTCTTTGCTATGTAAACATTAGAAACAAAATCTTCTTTATGATGCTTTGTGTACTTTATTTTATTAGAACATTTTATATGCACTTATAGTTGTTGACTAGTGAACTGTTTATTATTTCATCTTTCAATTACCTAGCATGGTGTTGATTTTAGTTTATTTTAGTTTATTTGAGTTATTTTGCTTTTTTTTATGACGAAATGACTACTTGTCATTTGTTGTTTTATTTCATTAGCTTTTTAACAGCAAGAAAATAGTGGTGGTTATTTTGCTGTAGAGTTATGCTTGCCTATCAAATCATTCTCAAATTTTAAACTGTTTAAAACAAAACAAATAGTTATGAAAATCTTATTCATAAAAAACATAATAATTTACGGAAAGTTATTAATTGACCTTAAAAATAGAAGATTAACCAATTTTCAATAGTTTATTTCTACTACATGTATCTTCAAAGAGTTTTAATATAAAACTTAATAGTTTTAAAGCATCCAGTGAAATCTGTTTGAGAAATGTTTTGTCTTTTTATTGGGAAATAAATAATGAACCAATAAATGACTTGATAAAGAAAAATCTGAATTTAATTTAAATTGTTTATTTGTTGTAGGCAAACCAGTGGTAAGGAGAATGTCCCTAGCACCATACTACAAGAAAGATGTGTTGAGAAATATTCACTCCGCTCTGCCCAGGAGCATCGGTCAATCTCAACTTAAGAAGAAAAGTTGGTTTAACTTTATCAGCAAGAAAACAAAAACATGAGACACCCTTCAACAACAACAACATGTCTTTGGCTATCACAATGTTTTAGATTAATGTTGATGAAGAGGAAGAAGTGTCCGTTCCTGCGAGTATGGTCTGAACTATCAAAAGAGAGCAGACAGCCTGAGTCTGCCTGGTCATGATTTTCAGTGCGTGTTCTATAGTTGGATTGATAAGATGACTATATACAGCTCTTCACATCATCTGGAGAATATAAATAGCAAATCTAAGAATAAAGTAGAGCTATTTATTTACTCGTAGAAAGGAGATGTCATCGGACATTTTGAAGCTATATTCCATCCAGGACAGAGCTGTTTAATAAATCACCATAGTAACTCATGCTATGGCCGTCTATTGTGAAATGTTCATTTCCAAGAATGAGATTTCCAGGATGAAAACAGAAGAATAAGTGAACTGTTGGGGTGATGACTGGGCGATTTCCCAGGATAAAAACGGAACAAACTACAGAGACTGTATAGAAAGAACCTGACTGCAGGAACCCCTGAGGAAATGATAGTGTGAATAATTCACCAAATATTGTCTTCCTGCGATATCAACTGAAAGTCTTCATACCTTTGGAATGAGTTTTTAAAAAATGGTACACTGAACTTCATCCTTTGTGTACTAGGTACAAACCGTACAATAGACAAGACATTTTTGACTCGGTGAAAAGTTCTTCAATTTCATCGTGTTATTTTATTTACTTCAATCACACAGACTTGAATCTGTAACAATATTCAAGTCTGTAACAATATTCAAGTCCAAATCGAAAGCTATATTAAACATTTTCCTACATGTACATTTGTCCTTAACTTTCGCAATTTTTTAACTGATCTCGCAAAGGACTGTTTAAATTTTAACACCTTTCCCTTGTCATTTTAACAACCTTGTTTATGCTGTATTCATCCATTTTGGGGGATGTAAACTTTTATGTCAGTATATTATTGTTATAACTGTATGGGGCCTCTTTTTTCGAAACAATTGTTTTGTTTGTTTGAAACTAAACTGGACCAGTAAACTGAAACAACGATTTTTACCATCTTTTTTAGAAATGAATTTTTATTTATCATCTGGCTAATCTTCAGATTTTGGTGTTCTAGTTAATGACCAAGCTGTCCTCACACAAGAGACAGTGGACTGTAAAGGGAGATAACTAAAGCAAATTCTGGTGCTATTTTTATGTACATATGTTTTTATGTATTACGAATATACATATATTTATATATATTTGAAGAGTTTCCTGTTTTTGTGAATGTTTTAGAAAAGTGCCAGTGTTTTTTTAAGGAGTTTTTTTAGCTGTAGTAGGTTATACTGCAGGCATTCATGTTTTGTTACTTGGTGTTTTAATCATAAGTCCAGTACTTGTAACGTATAATCTTACCAGACCTATTATTTCATTTACATCGTACAAAATGAATTAATACATTATTATTGTAAGTATTTTTATATTGTTATTTTTTCGATTGTCAATGTATCTATGAGCTTAGCTGGATATCATATTGCTGAACTTGATTCAACAAAGATGTACTCAAATCTACATTTAGCCAACAGAACAAATTTTATGAGGGATTGCCGTTGGGTTTTCAAGTCATCTTATCATAATATATACTTAATACCTCCCAACTGACTTGAAATGTTATGGTTGTGGGGCTATACCATTGGTGTGTATTCTCAATAAACACTGATCAATCATCCTTTATACAACAATTTGAATATCTAATTGTAAGGGCCAAAAAGTTTTTTTTTTATATTTTTATTCAATATCAAAATCTTTTAGAACTTTGTAGTTTTTCATAAAATTTGTATTTAAATTTTAATGAAATGATAATTTCATAACATTATTTAATTATCACCCCCTGATCTTGTGTCAATAAATGTTGAATTTGTAGCATAATAGGGATATTCCTTTCAAGTGTTCTTCAACCAAGCACTCCCTTGTGGAGGAACCAGCTGTTTTGATTTCAAGGGAGATAACTTAGGTCATCAATCAAACACCCCCTAGTGGAGAGATTAGGTTTTCAACCAATCACTCCCTTGTGGAGTAAGTAACCAGCTGTTTTCATTTCAAGGGAGATAACTTAGGTCTTTAACCAACCACTCTCTAGTGGAATAACCTGCTGTTTAGATTACAAGGGAGATAACTTGGGTCTTCAGCCAAGCACTCCTTTGTGGAGGGAGTGGGTTTTTACCAATCACTCCCAAGAGAATTGTATATTTGTTTTGCTTTTATGGGAAATCACTTAGTGTTCTTCCGCCTAACACTCCCATGAAGAATGTATCGGTTTTCTTCTCAAGGGAGATAACTCACAGTGCCTTTTCAAATGTGTGATAGTACTGTTCCATAATATCATGCCTTAGAAGTATTTATAAAGTGTAACTTTTGTAAAGATATTTTCATGCATTTGTTCACATGATCACCAGTTATTAAAGATGATAAATTAAATTCTACTTTAGTCTTGGCTTCTTTTTTTGTCCGCGTCCATGGCTTGCTGGAGTCATCCTGTCAAAGGAGGGGCAAACAAATAAAGCCTGTATTACTTACATTAATCTTTGTTTGGCTAAAGTATAAACACCTGTAATTTATCCAGCTGAGATGAAGGCGGGTTTCATCAGAAGGAGATGTCATCAAGTTTGACGAGAGCTATACCCCTCTGTCACAACTACTAGATACGTCATTATGTAACATTTAAAACGTCAGAAAATAGCTGAAATTTGTCAGGGAAAGATAACTATTTGTTTCAAATCTACTATAAGCCTTCTGACGTGGAAGAATATTTAGTTTAAAGCGTTGAACCCACAATTTGTTAAGGGAACATTATGCCATGCTAAAACATGATCAAGGGAGATAATCAAGTATCTTTAAATCTCTCGCACATTCAAAACAGAGGTTATCAGTTGCTGGTGTATGCTGCATGAAGTTTTGGGAGCAGATTTGTTGGAGTCATTACGGTGTGTTTGTATTTTTTGGGGGGAAAGGGAGGGGGGGGGGGGTCCACATCTGATAAG
>JARFOD010028072.1:11134-24272 GCA_031763545.1 Mopalia muscosa
CCCCCCCCCCCCCCCCCCCCCCCCCCCCCCCACATCGGATTAGTGCAACATGTAAAGGGCCGCCATCTGATAGCCGTGCGAGATTGTCTACAGACTATATGCTGCTACCATGGGAATTCAATAAGTCTGGAAATGGTCATTATATTTATTTGTATCTCGGATATATGCATTCGGAGTCTTTAAAGAAATTAAACATGCACCTGTAATCCATGGTCCACAGATCTATCCAGGGGTACAGAAAGACAGAACACTACTGCTGTTGTTTGGGGGAAGAAAGGATCCCCAACGATTACACATGGGATACGGACATATTAGTTGGTATGGCGATGAAGTTCCCTGCCAAATGTAGAACACATTTCACAAATGTATTTATATTACTTGGTATGGCTGTAAAGTTTCCTGCCAAATGTAGACAGATTTATCACTTAGATCACAATCCATCAAAAAAGGAAAAGCTACAAGAATCATACCATTGGATGATGACGAGGCTGTAGTATTTAAAGTCAACAGACTAGTTGTATCCCGAAAAAAATGTGTTAAATGGTGGAGTTTAATACATGAAATAATACAAACACACGAACTGTGACATAACGAGTTCAATTATTTTTATATGGTATTTGTCCATGCTAAAAGAGTAAATAATTGGCATCAATAATTATTTCGCTTTTATCTACTTTTTTCATCTCCACAAATCCTAGATGATTATCATTCTTGGATATGACTTCATCTAAGACCACTCACAGTTCGCATTAAAATAACTATTTATGTTGCATATGGCTTTCAGTTCTAGACCCAGTCGTTCCTCAGCTATATGTACACCAAGGCGTCTTTAAGTGTAAAGTGTTAATTTCATAAAATGAATAATAATTAACCGATTTTTTTTTTAGCAGGAGTTCCATTCCATTAGACATTGTACGTTTGCATATACGTATTAAATTCTTTGAGAAATCAACTACGAAGTGAAGACGGTATAACAAGGGTTTCTCCCAAAGCAAAGATATAATACTAGAAGTCAAACATGAAAATATTTTCGTTATTTTGGGATAGCACTTTTTTAGCTTGATTTGAACAGATTCTAGCTCTGAAATTTGCTGGACTGGTAGCAACCTGCAAAATGTTATTAACCAAAATATGTTTAAACTTAGAAACGGCTATACCAAAAAGCTATGAATTATCATTTTCCAAAAGCGTTCAGTATAAAATGAGTAAGGGTTTCACAAGTTACCTCCCCTAGATGTGAGCTTGGGTCATTCCACTCCTAAGATGCAATACGTATCTGTTACGCTTGTATACATCCGTAAACCCATCCTTTCTTTGTTACCCAAAACTGCCATAGATCTTGAATATCAATGGCTGAAAACGGTTCCTTGTGTCTCTGGGATAATGAACAGCCTTCATTATCCCCTTTATGCCAATGACTTCAATTCTTCATCCGAATGGGTGTGCGACAAGGATGTCGCCTTTCACCAATACTATTTTCCATATTGATCGATAATATCGCCAACAGTTTATACGAGGTATCTAATTAACCCCGTAAACTTGAACAACCATATTACGGTAAACACGCTTGTCAGACGATTTACTATTGTTGGTGGAGTCTCCAGCTGATTTAATGGAAATATCTACACACTGCAGTGACAATTAATAAGAGGCTTATATTTCTAAAACTAATGTTGTTCTTTAAAACGGAAAGCCCGCTTATCCTAATACATGGACTTGTGGTAACTCAACTCTAGAAACAATCAACGTTTACACTCTTTAGATGGTTTTTTTTATATTATAGAACGGGACACAGCAGGAGATTTGTCAGTTGAGTAAAAGACTCGATAGGCTCTTTTTCTTTTATTAATAACTTAAGTGCGAGAAAAAATCAGGCTAAATCTAAATGCGTTATAGATCTGCGGGGGAGGGTATACTCATATAGCTTACAAGCTGGATATACCACTCCCTTTGAAAAAGTCAATATTAGATATCACAAGTGTTTCCTATCGGTTAACAGGGGAACTATTTGGGGAGTGGGACAGAGCTAGGTAAATCACTTTGTGTATATCGCTCTGAGGTCTGCCAAATATACAAAGTCAAAAAAGAAACGTCACATTTATTATTATGATGAGAGGTAACTGTGTTGCCAAAGACATCGTGACACACAGCAACTCCGACATGCACAAACATGCAGTTCGTGCGAACATACATCAGAATAAAGCATGTTTCATTATTGTGTTCCTAGTCACGTGACCTTATGAGACACGTGCAGTTGAGCCCACGTTAGCACAGTAAAGTGACATCTCGGGAAAACAACTTCTTACAGTAAATTATCTGTTGATTTGCAATGCCACGACTGCCAAACATTCAACGTGAAAGTGCCACAAGAATGCTGAATACAGGAACGTCTGTCACTGACGTTGCCAGGGTTATGGGATGTAGTCGACGGACTATCTCTGATCTTCGGACACGTCTCCAACAAACTGGCACCTCACCACGTGTGATAACACATGCAGAAGACCAATAAATCGTCTTACGTCATTTGCGTCATCGATTTCTCACTGCAACGTCCACTAGGAATGAATTTTTTAGAGGTCGTGTGACTACCCAAACCATACGTAATCGCCCGCGCACTGCTCGTCTCCATGCACGCCGGCCATATCTTTGACCAATTTTAACACACTTACACCGACGTCAACTGATCTCGGAAACAACCACATCTGAGATGGACTCCTCCACGTTATTGGAAAAGGGTCGTTTTAAGTGACGAATCCAGATTCAATTTGCACTTTGCTGTTGGGAGAGTTAAAAGTTTGGAGGAGACGCGATGAACGGAACGCCCATGCAGTGTTGTGTGCAGGAAGTGGACCGTTTTGGGGGCGGAAGTATTATGGTTTGGGGTGCATTTAATGGTCCTGACCGTTCCCGACTAATGGTCGTTTAAGGAAACCTAACTGCTGCAGGATACAGAGATCAAGTGCTCATTCCAGAGCTTTCGCCATTCATGGCAGCTCATAGTCCCGGTGTGACATTACAACACGATAATACCAGACCTCATACGGCGGAACTTTCTTATGAAGGCTGGCATCAATATCATGGAATGGCCCTCAAGGTCTCCCGACCGTAATCCCATAGAACATGTATGGGATGTATTGGACAGAAGACTCCATCAAGTAAGGAACCCTCCACAGAATTTGCAGGAACTTGGTGCCATGTTGGTTCAATTATGGCGACGCATCCCCTACTGTGTTCAGACGCATCATTCAATCCATGAGGAGACATTGTCGTCGCAGTTGTGAACACTGATGGATTGCATACGCGCTACTGACATGCTTTCATCAAGCTGTAACTTACCATTTTTACTCTTACATTTCGGTAGCATTTACGGTGGAACTGGTTACATTATGAACATGATTTTTATTGTACACCATCCTTAATGGATACAAAATGGAATTTAATCATTATTTAAAACCACTTTTCTTGTATGTTCAACTAATCGATATCCAAACGAATGTGAAGTTTCTTTTCTGACTGAGTGGTCTGAGCGATCTCTCTTTCACAGCGTCCGGGATTGGCTCGTCTAGAATGTTTCTCATGACATTCTGAACCGGGTCTGGTATTTCGATTTCAGCCATCAGCTGGGTGACGTATTCGCCCATCTCTTGGCTTGTGTATTCACCCGAAGTCGTCACTTCAGGATTGATATATATAGTGCATATATTCCTTTAATAGGAAATTGGGGAGGGTTCTATGCCGGCCAAACGTTTAAACTCCTTCTGGAACGCTGCCTTCTTTCGCTGCCAGTTCTTGGCATATTTGTTGACATACCCACAAGCTTGTCAGAGAAGGAAACGGTTTATTACACCCTTCCCGCACTTGCTACACAGCCGCCGCCGCTTGGAAGGCGCATCAGGTGGACTTTACAGTGTGTGCCCAGACAGGAGCGGTCGCAGAGGTCGGTTGTGCCAATCATGAGTCAGTCGCGCGTGTTTTCCCCTCGAGGCATTGCGTATATGTGTTGCTTTATCACTTTGATATTCACCACCAATATCATATTTACGGAATCGTCTAGTGATGTCTCAACATGCATGATCATTACACAGCCTTCATCTAGTGCGTTATCGACAAAATGTCGTCAGGATATTCGTAAGGCTAGTAAAATAGGACACAAATTTGCTCTAATCAATTTTTGTTTTGTTTTATTGGGGTTTAAGCGTCCCTAAGGTTATTTCACTCACATGACGGCGAGCCAGTCCAATGGTAGCACAACGAATATGGTTAATTCCTCCGTCTTGGCACTATACGTCCCGCCTATTTCAACCCATGGTAAAAGTTGGAAATGGATTCGCCTCTATCGCCGGCCTCTCGAAACACATGTATCTGATTTTATTGGTATACAAAAGTCACAGTAATCCTACTCTTACTTTCTAAGTTTTATTTGAGTTTCTCGCCCTAGTTGACACGTTTCCCTTTTACAATAATAAAATTGAAAACTGGCAGACAAGAAATGTTGCAGGTAGATTAAAATACTAGTCCTTGTTTTCAGTTTATCTATAAAAAAAATCAAAATAATAAGATAAATGTTTTGAGAGGTCGGTGATAGCGGAGGATCAACTTTCAACTTTCACCACCGGTTGAGATAGGCGGAGGAATTTGCCCAATTCATTGTGCTAGTCCAATGGGTGAAGAAAACCACCCCGACACCCCTGACAGCAAACAAAAACATGCATACACGCCTATGTGGCTGTTCTTCTCCAAGCCAATATGTCCATTTGCTGGTTACGTTGTTTTAACTGAATATTGGAATAATTGGAAGTATTTTATCCCAAAAGAGATAACTTGGTTTGAGATTATAATGTTGTGCAGCCTAACAACATTTGTGACAATGAGCTCTGGACTGTGTGGTTCCAATGAAGGTGACAATTGCAAGATAAGATAATTCAATAAACAAAGTTCTCATCAAATGAAATAAGCCATCTACCTGTACGGGCAACATGGTAGTTTACCTTGTCCCACCGGTTCCTTCACCGTATCTATATGTAATCAGACTCTTTCTGATAGCTCCACACAAACTCTGACCTAAGTTCATGTACCGGCCATGACAAGAAGTTCAATTCGATTAGCTAAACATTTTTTTTTTTTAAATTAAAAAACGGGTTTGTTTTGACGTTAAACAAAAAAGCCGTAATTGTTAGAAATCGTCATGATCTCGCTCTGATCACACCACTATAGACCTATGTTGTCAGTAACAGTTCGATATAATTAATGGCTGGAAACCTTTCTTGAATCTTAATCAAGAAGGATATTTTTACTCGCAAGCGGCTTTCTAGCGTCCGGAAGTCACGAGGTAGGGGTATACTTTTAGCCACTGTTAAAAAAATCGCCCTGATTAAAATGCGAAAATTTGCTATAATGGACAACATCATTGGAAGATTTTTTTATTATTTACATTTCCGGTCATCTTTGTTAGTAGCATATCTTTTTTAAAAAAGTAATGCGAAGCGCGCCACGTGTCTGATTGTTTTTTGGATCGACACGTATACAGAGGATAGTTGCTTCAGCGAAAAGGGTAAAGGGACTAGTTTTAGTGCCATTAACGATGTCATTTGCCCGTTTTGTCTTTGATTGTGGGCCAAATTGGGCTAGGTTGAGTGACATTGTCATAATAGCCCCATTGAATTGTACTGAATAATCTAAGTAACGGTGAAAAATACAATCTGTCATCTTATTGACCGATAAGACATATTTCTAAAAAAAAAAACTGTGTTCATTTTAAGAAGCGTCTTATCTGTACTGTGTTTTTTAAACACTATTACTTTTACTGTTATCTAGATACTGTATAATTTATTTTGATTCGAGTTCGCATCTATCTTAGGCCTAGCCTACTGTAGATCGTCTGTATTTCCCTATCACAATGAAACGTTAGGGAAATTTCCCCTATCCAATCTAATAATATAGTGATATTGCCGTCATTTTAACAAGCTTAACAATAATGGCAAGTTTTATTGTCTTTCAACGAACGAAAAATCAAGAATTTGCCGTAAGCTGGCACAATATGCCCGAGAATGTTTTAAAATTATAGACACCTTTTTATCTTATCATAAATTGCAAACCAATAAAGAATCTCTCTCTCTCTCCCTATAGCCGCTCTTTGGTGTGCGGAGGCGGATAAGTCAGTCGGGATCGGGTGACCCATTTTCCGGTTAAACAGTCAAGCAAAAAACTTGACATTTTCAACGAAAATTCTACCTCTTACTTTCAAGGTTTGTATAAATTTCGTATTTTGTTATTGTGTCTTGTTGTTTTTGGTCGTTTCCGAAGCTATCCATACCTTATATCGAACGACATCGACTTAAAAACATTTTATTCCTAATTATGATACACCTTTTGAGATGACACTCCTCGACCTGGTGTAGTTTATTTAAACTAATCTGTGTATTGAAATTGGGCGGGGCCCTAAGTCTATATAAGTGTGCGACTGTGCTTAAGATACGTCTGGATTAACAATACATTAGCATATATCGACACGTACATAGTTAAAATGGATATGTTTCATTTACAGTTTGCTTGGGCAGTTGACTGAACAGTTGTGAAGCGAATAGCCTAGTAACCATATTACTCCAAAGAAGCCAGAAATTATCTGACTATAACTAACTCCTAGAGGCTTTGTTGTCAAAGACTTGATCTAGATACGAATATGTATCTCGTTGAATTGTATATACAGTCAACAGAGATGAGACTAAGGCATGGAAAAACTATTCAAGCTAGGCTCAAAATCACCAATAAAATTGAATCAGTGTGACCTTTGACCTCGCTTTAAGACACTCTGAACTCCTCGATGAATATTCACTGATGAGTTCAATACATAAAAGATGCCCTTGCATGCAAATTAAATTATATAGCAAGCATACCATACTATCTGGGCAGCGTGTCAAACAGATATAGACTGGTACCATGCCCCTAAAGTCATACCTTGATATACATGGTGGTAGATGGAAACAGGCATGAGCCCCACGACCCTCCCAATCTTGAGCTCACCTTGAAAAGACATTTCAAGCCGATCAAAACCAAACGGGATACTGCATGGAAATGATTTATTTTACTTGACATCTGATTGGTTGAATGTATAAATCTAACATAAAGAAGAAATTATATGATTTAAATAAAGTTAAGGCCATGTCATTTTCATAAATTGGAAGATTAACAGGCCTATGCTTTTGGGGAGAAAGAACTGAACTGGTCTCTCGTCTGGTTATACAAACATAATTAAGGAGGACTGATTTATAGTTTCCCAAATTGTTTGGAGTGTACGTCTAAATTTGGGCCCGCGGCCGTGGCTCAGTGGTAGCGAGTGTGCTTACTGGATTGGATATGCTTTGATTCAAACAAAGAAAACAAACAAATTGTCTAAATTTGCATTTTACTACTGATTTTGACACATTTTGTCATCCGATTATCAATGAAAATTGTTTTTTTCAAGCAATTATGTATTATTTTTTTAAAAAGGCACATTTATGTATTTAAAAAATCAACAAATCAGGGGAAAATGCAAATGTTAGGTTATATCACAAAATTTTGGAGGACTGATTTTAAGGTTTTCCCAAAGCAGATTACAGCACTGGCCTGGATTAATTGTAGCAATATGGTAACGTTCGCTTAAATCAAAAGGTAGTTAGGTAAGAAACACTTCTGGAGCATAGCTAAGGCTTAAACCTATTGTGCTTAGCCGACTATGTGCACTAAAAGTGTCCAGAAGATATAAGACTGAGGGTAATTTATCTGCCTTGGAGTGCCACAGATGTGTAAGACAAAAATCTAATGTAATCATCATTCAACAACAATCATGTATTCGAAATCTAATGTATTTGATCTACAGGAAGTATGAGCCAGATTTCCGTAACACTGTGACTGTATTAAAAAAACATATGTTAAAATGAATGTCAGAGTTACCGGTATGTCCCTTTATTGCACATAGATATCGAAATACTTTACTAATGATCATATCAAAACAAAGAATTTAATATTCCTGGCTGTATTACAACTGCAGTCCATCCGTTTTTTTTTATAGCCTTTCAACATTGGTTTCTCTAGGAGCAACCCCATTTTTTTTTACCTGTAAACACGGACATTACCCCCTGAAAATTAGGGGTAAAATTTCCCCAACCAGACAGAAATTTTCTCATACATACTTAAAAAAAATATATATTTACTGTCCAATACTTTAAATAACTTATCACCACAACTGGTAATATTTATTTATTCTATTTTTCAATGGAATAACAAAAATGTCTTCAAATCCACGTCATCATATTATTGAAATTCCCTTGAGTACCATATTAAACCATTGTGGTTAGCGTGTGTGCTTATTATTGCTACTTTGTACCATTCACGGGATCAGTTGCAACTGTTGACCATCAGGTATATGTTCCAGTCACACACCATGTGGCTCTGTCTGTGCTGATGGGAAAAACGAACAGAATGGATTCTCCCCCAAGGTTATCCAAACTTAATTTAGGCGGGCAAATTATAAGTTTCCCAAAAGATTACAGCAAAGGCCTTGACAACCTTGTGACAATCACAAAATAACATGAATTACAACTACAATAAAATATATCATGTTCATTCCCTTTTAACATTTTTCTACAGATCTATTATTGAGGTTTAGGAGAAAAAGAAAGTGAGGATTTAAAATGACGACTGACGATGCTGAAGTATTGTTTGCCAATATGTCTATACCTGTTGTCATGGGACCTATTTTGGAATCTGTGAGCAAATAATTTATTTCCACACTTTTGCTTTTTTTTGTGTGAGATTTATTGTGTATTGTTTATTGGTTATAATAAACTAACCAGTAGTAAGTGAGTTATTTAATTCTACTTTATTCTATTATAATGAACATAAAATATAAGTAACTTTCTGCACCTATCATTAGTATATCCCACATGGGTAAATTCATTGATTTAATCTTTCATTGAGTTATTTATTGTTTTATTCATTGAGTAAGAGTCACATACTCTTTCATTCATTCATATAAAAGAACAGACAATCCTATCCAATCGTTTTTGTGGATGGGTTGTATCTGTTTGGTGGTTTTTTGATCTGATTTAATGGAAGCTGTCTTCATTCGTTGTCTTTTTAACTCTCATATAACTAACCTTATATTTTTAAAAGATCGATTTGATCTTTCTTTTATTCGTTCCTTTGCTCGTTCACTCTGAATGTCTGTTATTCTTTCATTTCAGCTCGAGCAGAAAGACAAAGGTGTGGCACAGACATTGAGAGCTGCCTTTATAAAGGTAGGTTAAAAAAAATGGATCGCTTTATTTTTACCATGTGTACACATTGTAATTAACACCTGAAATAGACTCATCTAATGAACATATGTACCTGTCTGTCTATTTTATTGTAATGAGGTCATTAACATATCTCACACAATAGGTGTGCATACTGCTTATTTCTCACGGTTGAAATACCCTGGTATATATGTCGTGGAGTAAATGCCTGTCCTATGTTGTGAGAGATTTTGTCCAAGATCTTCTTAATCCTGGTAAGTGCCGGTACCCATGGCTTTCAAACATCTTTTTGACTCTAACAATTTTTTGGTGGAAATAACCTTTTTTGCTACAGTTTGAAACTTAAATCCTGTCTACTTGTGAAATGCTGTTTTATCTTCTTATAGTTGGATTAACACTTTAACACTAGCCCTCATGCAAACTTAGATATGCAACATTTATTTAACATTTTAGTTTAGCTAATTTAGTTTCTAACAGAGGCAAACATATCATCGTAGACGTCCCTGTGTTGTGATGGCCATGCTGCTAGAGATAGTCACCTTCAAGTGAAATAGTTATATAAATAGTTATTCAGTGACACTGATTTGGGCTTGTATTATTTTGGGCACCCATACTCCAGTGTGCATTTCCCCATTAAAGGATGGGCGGGCGGTTGGCGGGAGCTTCATGTTGCCCTGGTGCTCTTAGGGCTAAATAGGGAACAGGAAGCCGATCTGTTTGTGGTGTCTGTATTGCGTCCTGTTGTTGTCATCCTGCATTTGTTCCATCCTGTTTTTGTTTGTTGCCAGTGGTGTTTAGGGTGGTTTCCTACACCCATTGGGCTGGCACGTCTTCATATATGTGAAATACCCTTGAGTACGAAGTTAAACCCCAATCAAACAAACAAACAAACCACAAAAGGATGGTGGACCCTTTTGAGGGACATGTTATGTAGCTAAGGGCAGAAGGTTGTGTGTATATTAAATGGACACTGGCGGAATATTATCTGACTAACTGAGTTGCATTTATGTCTATTGTTTGAGTAACTCACTATTATATAAAAGAATACAGTTGAATATGATGTTAAAAACCAATCAATTAGTCAAAACCCCACAGGATTGTGAGAGTCCTGTATTTCGCCTGTGGTGGTTTCATTCACCCATTGGATGGCACGTCGTCATCATTCGCATCATGTGAGTGAAATAACCTTCTGTCCGGCAGTTAACCCAAATCAAAGAAAGAAACAAACAATGTTTTGATATCTGATGCTCTTCACTGTTATAATAGTAAAATAGACATAAGTATGACATTAAACACCAACAAAGCACACTTTATGGTTGTGTAAGTTTTGATTATTGTTGGAATACACTGAAGTCATATGTGTGTAATTCCCTTGAGCACTGCTCTGAACACTCAATCAATCAATCAATCAATCAATCAATCAATCAATCAATCAATCAATCAATCAATCAATCAATCAATCAATCTTGAGTTTGTGGAAAAACTGAGACCCTAGTTTGCTTAATGGTGTCAGGTGTCTTTTAATGTTTATTTTCCCTGTATATCTTTTTCCAGGTTGTGCAGGTTTTCTTTCTGTAATTATGAATTTATGACTGTGTGAGTCCCGCTAAGTAAGACCTGTTTTTCTTAAAGGTCAAAGGTGAAAAACTTGTATTAATTTTAAACGTGTTGAGAGGAAATAGAGAGCAGACCAGGTTAGATATAAATAGATTAGAATGAATGTATTTTTGGAAGGCTATTATATAGTCATCATTAGTATTCACAGTAGATATTAATGGGCAATTCATATAAGTAGTCCATGCATGTTAGCTTTTTTACTGCTTGTAATGCAATGCAATAAGTAACGAACAAGTCAACTGTGGTGTTTTCGTTAATTAGAAATATTCTGTCAAAACAAACATCCGTGGATACAACTGGCAGACGGGTAAGATTTGAACGACTGCTTTTATACAATATACCTTTATTATATGGTAAAAAAGTTATTTAAATGTATGTTTTTAAAAATGCGATTCTACGTTTTCGGTTCAATCATTTGTTTAATTTCGTCTCTAATTTTTACCAGGCATGTTAATACAACATGTAGATTATTGGTTCTTGTTAATATTTGGTTACAACTAAACAATAGCCGCTTAGCATAAGGGTACAACCATCCAGATAGGATGTAAATGCCTGTGTTAATATTGTTTATCTTGCAGCTTCTTGTTCAAAGAACAAAATAAACAGTTAATATGTGAGTTCTTTATTTTAAAGTGGCATTGAGAAGTTGGGTAACATAAAACTAATAAGAGATTCAGTTTATATGTGATTATGCACATTTTATATGCAATTCTATATTTTAAACTGGTTAATATTTTTTTGAAGGAGAATTCAAATTAGTTGTGTGAGTGCTTCTAATTGATCAATAACTAATCCACAGTTGTAAGCCGCTGAGCATGTTGAGTATAATCAAGAGAATATGTCTACCGTCTCAGGGAGCATACAAAAAATAAAATCAGACTGGAAAAATTCATTTTGTGCTTGGCTGAGCTTGGATTGGATTTAAGGTCATCATTGACCTGTTCTCAAGACTGTTACTGGATAGAAGAGTTAAAGACTCAACTGTCAGTTAGAAATAACAAAATCAATCATTATGTTATTATGACATTAGCATAATCCATTTCCTACAAGATGAGTATAATAACTAAACCTCTAATATGTAATAGGACTCTGTCATATCTATGGCTATATTAAAGTATTATAAATCACATGTTATGATATAAATTATCAGACTTACAATTTTAGGAAACGATAGCTGCAAATTTGTAGCACTTTCTCTGGAAGGGTTACAGATTTTCTTCAAAAAATTTCCCTTTCCTTTTTGGTCGAATTATCTTATCAGTTCAAAGCTGTATTAGTTTTTTATCGTATTAAAGATATGGTCACAATGATATTATTTTATTTTTAGTTTTTTTCCCCTGTTACATATGTAGATTATCATGAGTTGGTTAATAATGGATATTTTTGTACAAAAAATTTAATTTTCCCAGAAGCTTGTAGTCTGGAGAATAGTATTCATATAGATTTCTGATCATTATATTTAAAACATACACCACAAAAACATACATCACAAGACTACATTTTACATGTAACACAATATTTTTGCGGACAAAAAAACTTCCTAAAGCATGTTTAGGAGGCTCCATGCTGTCATGAGCTGAACAAGTTGAAAAGCAATCATGCCCACAGCCTAATAATACTTTGTTACATTTATTGTTAGTATGACCACCATCACGCATATATTTATTCAATTGACAATCATAGTTTGCTCATACCAATACCTTTATATAAAAATTAATTTGTTTGAAAGAGGGAAAAAGTAAAATAATTTAAAAATCTTTTTTGCCTTTAACAAAGGATAATATGAAGATAAAAATGTGCCTCATTTTTAAAAAAATTAGCGCCAATTTTTTTAAAAATGTGTTCTGAAAGATGCATTTTTTTTTTTTTATCTGATTTCCTAAGTTTGGATGGACTAAAAGTCCACTGAGATGTTTGTAAACCAATAAAACCCGATGTTCAGTAGAAAGATCTTTACATTTAAAAGCTTGTATACACTTTTCTTTGTTTGAGAACGCTGTCATGTGAGCATAGTAGAGGTAACTTTGACTGACAGAAGAAGAATTATTCTCCACCTCCTACGATGTGGTGTGAAACAACACTATAACTGCATTGCATAGACAGAAATCATGTAACAGTGTATTGTAGTATTTAATGCCATGTAATCATGAGTTTTATCGACCAATTAGAAGAACTTCTTTGAGAGGCATTTAGAAGCAGGGATAGTAACAAAACAAGGTATTTTATGGATATACAACTTCTGATTT
>JARFOD010028073.1:0-10715 GCA_031763545.1 Mopalia muscosa
AAAAATCAGCCTACATATAAGTATTTCCCAGATACAGGGATTAATAAATGAATATGTCTTCGAAAGAGAATGGGTTATATATAGATATAATTATATATTAGATTTAACAAATTAAATTATGTCACTATGCATTATTATGTACCACTGAAGGGACACTATGACCCTATTTAAAATATATTAAATTTAACAAATTAAATTGTCACATTTAATAAACACAATACATGCATGTATTGTTTAATGCAATATATATTAAATTTAACAAAGCAAATTATGTCACGATGAATGAACACAATACATGCAATAACAAGCCGTGTATGTTTGATATTATTATGAGGCCACTAGTTTTGTTGCCATACTCGTGTTTTTATGAAATTATCTTAAAATGTAAATGTCGACAATCTGACCATCTTTCCCAACAATTAGTCTGCACCAAGCTAAACGCGTAGAAGTTGGTTCCGACGTGTTGATTATGTCATTGAAAAACGATAAATTCTAGTCAATTGAAATGCATGGTATTAAGTTCAATTACTAATTATCATCCAATCACCCAGTGTTTAGATCATCAAACGACTGGTTACACTAATTACCTGTACTTGCTAAAAAGTGTCGGAGATACCGAAGATCAAAGCATGTACCACTGAAGTGGAATTGAGTTAAACTAACACTATATATTTTTGCAATAGGGAACGCAGAGAAAAACTATTGGCCAATTGACATTGAAGGTTTTATCTTTCTGCTTCGTTTGTGGCTTCCATTGATGTGGTTTTATTTTTGTGGAATCAAATGAACCACAAATTGATTCGTTTATTTCCGACTGATGACGGGGGAGCGGGGGGGGGGGGGGATAAGTGGAGGGACACGTGACATTAAATGCTAGAAGATTTCCCAGCTTCAATACATATCCCGGTATCACCTAGGTCTTGTATTGCTTCGTTTTTGATTAAAGGTATGGACTACAAATCAAGCCAACTGTCTTCTACATCTCTAAAGCCGCAATGAGAGTCGAATTAAAGCCTACGTGATCCCATGACCGATACGAACAAATATCCTTGAGACGGAATGGCGGGGCTCGGACATAACATAAGCATAAACTGTGAAACACTAACTTTTTAGTTAACTAATGTATCTCACATTTTGTTAATTTAATATTTAAAATAAAATGTTTGGGATTTATTGCTGTCCAGCCACTGGATCTCACAAACTACACATAAATCTAATTTCTGCACAAGTCAGAACTTGCTCCTTGCTCCTGGTACACATATCCCCCAACCTCTTGGATCGCGGGTTCGAATCCCGCGAACCGTATGTGGGTTGGTATGCCCGCAACCAGCGGACGGTCGTGGTTTTTGGGGTTTAATTACTACCAAGTTTTCCTCCTACAATAAGGCTGGCCAATGATCTGTAATTGAGATTTAATCATGTTGATCCAACATTGGAAAAATAAATAAACAAAATTAATGAACAAACAAAAGTTCACCACTTGTTTTCTGTTGAATATATAGTATCAATAAACAAAACATATAAACACATATAAAACGACTGTTTGATCTGAATGAACTGAGTCGCTTTCGTTTACCATTTTTTACTCTTTAAGCTTTGGAGAAATTGAAGTGAAACGCACACAACATATAGTAATCACAGCACGTAAAGGGGTCAATTGACATAATATCAAACGGTTGACGAATCGACACCTTTTTACTTCAACCCTTTCTTGATTTTTTATCCACAGCTATGTGAAATAGATGAATAATTCTTATTGCTTACGAACAGTGCAACCCATTTTATACCACAGGCATTTATTGGAGGTTGTTTATGCAATCATCAATGTGGTGACCATCACACCTCTTCCGTTAATTAACTATGGTTCTTGATACATCTGACTTTGAAAGACAATACAGGATAAATTTTGAAGGGGTTGAGCACACATTTATTAACAACAACATCTTCATTATCACAAAGCCTACCACTTGTGCATTAACGTAGTTAATCTTGATTGGAAATTCGTGTATTGGTTGGTCTATAGTACCGGTCAAGGGCGTCAAGTGATAGTCCATTAACCAGTATCAAAGTGGTTGTTTGTGTTAAGTTCACATATCAGCCTCTCCCCAGAGGATTTTACTCAGTTGCAATATAGGAGAAATCGGAAAATAATGTACACTCCGCAGTGAAACTCATTTTCGAAATTCTCTTTCGTACAATAGACTTCACAAATGGACCAATTTGCACTTTGGGGATTAGACAAATTACAATAATTCCACGGCTTTTACAGTTGATAAAGCCAAATGAAGATGTATGACTGCGTTGCATACGAATTATTGCTCGTCCCTTGTGAATAGCTTTTTGCCTTTCTCATTTAACTAAAATACTTGGATAAATCGTGTAAATCATCCAGATTGTAAAACCTGATTTTGGGTGGTTGTGTATCTTTAACTGGTCACAATTCTTTTTGCAATCTTATCTGAATTACTAAAAAAAAACACGTTTCAATACGCTTTAATAGGTTTAGTTTTGTTACACATATGTCGATTATGAGGAAACAGTCCGGTATGTAAACAGGTCTGTTTGTTTGATTTTAATTAAATGCAATTAAGGTTATTTCTTTCATATATGTTAACAAGAAAACAACTCCATTCAAGAGCGTTTTCATACCGAAGGTATATTAGCATAGCTGGGATATTACCATAACTGTGATATTATAATACCTGTGCTATTATAATTACTGTTATATTATAATAACTATGAAATAAGCATAACTGTGATATTAGCTTAACCTAGATATAAGCATAACTGTGATAGTAACACAACTTTGATGTTAAAATAACTGTGATATTACCATGAAGGTGATATTACAATAACTGTGATATTACCATGAAAGTGATATTACAATAACTGTGATATTAGCATATTTTTTATATTACAATAACTGTGCTATTACCACAACTGCAGTATTACACTTTTAGATAAAAATAGCTCTAATGGAAGCCTTGAAAGCCCTGGTGAAACTTTTTTGGTGCCGATTGAACTCTAACAGCAACTGTTCCAATATTTATTCCTGTATTCTTTTTTCAAAGAACCGGTTTGTTGTAATGGTTACATATAGAACCACACTCGTTTTCTAAAAAAAACACTCAAAGAACAATTATTTCAAAGAGTGTAGCATAACTGTGATGCAATGATAAATTTGTAATGAAAACTGTGATATAATCAATACTGTTTTATTATAACTGAGGTATGTTTATAAGTATGATATAACCAAAATGATTGATCAACCTCATCACACACGAATTTCGAAAGTTTAAAAGTGCAAAGATTGAATGTTGCCTGTGATAAATTAGTTCTCTCTATCGATCAGCTTCCAGCAAGACGTGTTTAAATTACGCGGAGTCTTTGTCCCGTAATCACAGGGGAAATCATTACGAGACAGCTGATGCTAGACTCCAGTCTAGGTTATCTCTATAACGTGTGTTTGGAAAGTCAATGACAGCTTTATTTAAAAGACCAGACTATTACCTTTGGTAAGGTAAAAGAGCTATTAGGGTCGAGATGTTTGACACAAGCTGTATTTATGTCTGTTGGTTCGAAGTCATGAAGATTATTATACTCATCATTCTTAATTTGACCAATCAACTAGAAAAATGTTAGGAGTTAGTGTTACATATCGTGTATCCCTGTGTCACGATAAAGCCCTAACTGATCCACGACCTTTTATGGCAAAGAACTTGCAGGAGACAGCAATACTTTCCTCATTGTCAATCGTACCACTTGGAATCTAGGTTTATGATGGGAAAACATGGCTAGTTGAACTTCTAATTAGTATTGTTGTCCGGCTTTTACCTAACCACAAATGCCACCCCATGTTCATTACAGTAATAAGAACGATGCTCAATATTTCTCCAAAAGCGATTTCTGAAAGGCAGTCGTGGTTTTACAGGATCAACGCAGATTTAAACTGCCATTGAGCAATATTTTAACAGCTCTCAAAAATTGTATTAAAATAAATGACCGTTGTTGGGCATTATTGTGTACTTATCACCATATTAATGCTCCGAATCGCACACAACATATACCGGCTACCTTGACCACTCAGTGATCCTGCCTTATGAAAGGTTCCACTAGACCGTGCGACCTGTTCTATATGTAATCACCTAAGTTTGTGTGTGAAATGTTATCCTACTGAGATTTCTGTTGATACCCTTGATCGCAGTGTGTCTGAAAAAGTTGTTATTCACAAACGTTGATTTTGTCTGTTTGTTACTGACTCTTTTCCTTATGCGGGGAAATTGCGGTGAACTCCCGAGGTGCCTGCTCGGTGTGTCACCAAATCTAAATAGTGCTAATTTGAGTGAAACACCCATGAGATAAAATTTCAATCAAACAACATCAATTTTGACCAAACTGACTTTATGTTTAGATGTATTCATTCATCGCAAATATCAGCTTCTAATAACTTTGTCAAATGTAACAGATTGATAGGAATAACTCTTTTCAAATTTTACGTTTTTCAGTTTGGTCTCTGCTGATATATCAAGCAGGGCTGTAGAGGTATGGTGTAATAGGGTATTGCGACTGATGTGCCAAGACAGCCCTATACTCAGTATGATATGAGTTACCATCTTGAATTGTCGAGACTAGATAAATCGAAAATCACCTATTGCATCCTATGGCAACATTTGTTCTCTTCCGGTATTATATCAGCTATAGATGACAATAAGCCGTAAGGCCAACTGATTTGAGATTTAATTAGTCAAATAAATTAAACCATAAAACGCACATCGGCAAAGTATAGGCCTAGCCATGAAACCTGAACTAAATAATCAAAATATCATGAACCTTGGAAAATGCCACTGGACGTTAAATAATTTGACAACAAGTTTCCAGCATGTTTATTTTATTTCAATCATTCATTTTTCTATATCTATGGACGTTATAGATACTAATCGAATATCGATTCTCCTCACACGAGGCACTGGACTATCAAGAGCAAATCAAGGTGTCGTGGCTTTGAATTAAGAACACTGTACGTTTAACGTAAACACAAAACACATTTTCACACAATATCTCTAAAGTTTCTTTCAATGGTTTAAATATATACTGATCCAATTTCGTCCCAAAGTTGTTTTTATGACATATATATTATACATGTACTTCAATAGGGCCACACCAGTTATTTCATTTCAGTGCAATTCATGGTGGACATTCAATGAAGCCTGCCCAGATGGAATATTTAGTAGATAGGTTGGTGATTGTGGTCAACGCAAAGTGATTGTAATGCCGTAGAGCGTGTCACATGACGCAAGCTTATCTGGTTTGTTGAACCATTAGAAGCACAACACAGGGTATATCACCCGAAAATGTCCACTTACTTAAAGCTGACTGTACGAGACTGTCGTGGACGCTGTCACAGATTCTGCTCAAAGTATCTGGCCGTAAAACTGACGATACAGCCATTCATTTTGCGTGCACATCATCCCGCACCAATAAATGGGATTGGCCGGCAAATTAGGTCTTAGAGCTTACATGTAGTCCAAAGCCAATTCAAGCTAACGCGTTAAGGAATTTTACATATGCATAAACGAATAAAAAAAAGTGGCTTGTTTACTTAAGATGGTCAATATGGATCCCACTTCAATAGACATTCATGATTTTCAGTCTATATCTTTTTTCAAGTTACAAAATCAATCAAACTCCCATTTATCTTTGACAAAATCACAGAGGGATTGGTGAGTTTTGAAGCCAATTGTCTAATATTTGGTTCGACTCCAGTATCACGATTCTGCTAATTCAAACACCGAAATCAATCAATAGACTAACTGTATGACGGTGAACCTAAACATTATATTCAGAATTATCGTACACTTATAAGATGTTGTCCCAAAATTATCATACACTTATAAGATGTTGTTCCAGAATTATCGTACACCTATAAGATGTTGTTGCAGAATTATCTTACACCTATAAGATGTTGGTTCCAGAATTGTCATACACCTATAAGCTGTTGTTCCAGATTTATCGTACACTTATAAGATGTTGTTCCAGAATTATCGTACACCTATAAGATGTTGTTCCAGAATTATCGTACAGGTATAAGATGTTGTTCCAGAATTATCGTACACTTATAAGATGTTGTTCCAGAATTATCGTACACCTATAAGATGTTGTTCCAGAATTATCGCAGACTTATAAGATGTTGTTCCAGAATGATCGCACACTGATAAGATGTTGTTCCAGAATTATCGTATGCATATAAGATGTTGTTCCAGAATTATCGCACACTGGTGAGATGTTGTTCCAGAATTATCGCACACATATCAGATGCTGTTTCAGAATTATCGCACACTGATAAGATGTTGTTCCATGCCAGGGATAAATTACGCATGGTTTAATAGAGATTTGGTTTAAGTTCAAAATTACATAGATGCTTTGGGGCTCGTTTTCGATTTTCGATGATTGGATATCATTTTTAACAAAATATTTAACAGGACGTGATTTTGTAAGGGTTCAATTTCTTGCATTAAGAAAATCATGGAGTGTTCTATTTACCTTGCACGGCGGTGTGAGGTCAGAATAACCTGAATGTGATATCACTCTTTTAAAAGGGCTGTATTGGGTCTATCGAGACAAGGATACTTGTATAATCACTGATTTGGGGAACTGCGAGAAGGATTTACCCTTGTACATTTATATTGACATAAAATTGATAAATACGGTTTCAGGATTTTAGCTTGTTTCAGACAAAATGACCACATCACAGTTCAGTGTACCGTAAATGCATTGATTATTTGATAAAAACGCCGTGGCATATCCGATGCAAGTTCCAAACGATCAGCTATACCTCACGCTGAAGTCCCCTGTTGGCAATTCTGTCTGCTCTGCCTGTATCCATTAGCTTATGGCTAACTGTATTGAGAAAACTATAAGTTTCCGAAAACGTTCAAAGATCGGCTTAATCAAATCCTCTTGGGAATGTTTGTGAGCGATGCAAAGGCTATAAGTCCTGTTTTCAGTCAATTTCCACCCCGGCATATTGAAATTGCAAACGTATGGACAGAGCTACTGCCTAAGGTTAGACGATCGGGCTCTCCGAATACTACTAAAGTTTGCAATGTTGGTCATATTTGTAAGATTGGTATCAGCATCTTCAAGCATTTAAAGACGCTTCTAAATGTCCTGAATCTGTTAAAGATGTGGAGGCCTTTAATTGCCCAAAAACTTAAGTTGACATAAAGTTAACATAAACATGAGAATGGCAGACCATGTATCACTGTATTCATACGAGCTTTTGGTTATATTAATGCCGCTAGGATTTCCTTACAACTATCCTAACGAGCGACTATTAGCGCATTGCAGTCTATAAAATAATTCCAGTATGCTGAAGCAAATTCTGTTGAGCGAGAGAATAGGGCTATGTATGTCTATACAATGTTAAAATTATAAGAATGTCGATGTTTACTCACAGTGACCTATGTATGTCTATTCAATGTTAAAATATAATGAGGTCGACGTTTTCTTTCAATGGCCTATGTATGTCTATTCTATGTTAAAATATAAAGATGTCGACGTTTTCTATCAATGGGTGCCTAGTCATGTTGGCCAAGTATGGACAGAGCATGCATATGTCCTGGCGAAAGGATCATTGTCTTCCATATATGTTTTAGAAACTTCGTATTCCAGTTTTGTAAATTGTACCCTTATGTTCCGCCACCTGTTATTTTTAGTCTGGTATCATGTCTGTAAATTATATTTTAACAGATTTAATCTCCGAAATACTGGCTTGTGAGATACATGGATTTGTTTGATCTATGCTACTATATCTTACATTTTGTTTATTTCATTGTTATTTCTATCAACACCAATGCACACGACTTTATCAATATCTCGCGTCTGTGGGTGATCCAATTATTCGTTACAGTTTGTTTTAATGATGCAAAAACAACCAAGTAAATTCTCCTATATATGTAGCTATAATAATATTGTTGAGTGTCATACGATTTGACGGTCCATGATTTAAACAACCTCAGTTGTACTATGTTTTAAGCCGTCTATGTTTAAGAGTGCATCAGAAACAAAGATTGATTGGCTCGAAATGATGGATAAACACAGGTTAGGCAGAAGTTTTTAAAGAAATGCATGGTGTTTATAATAAAAAGAGAATCACACTCATTTGTATGTGATAAAATAAAAATAATTACGGAAATTATAAATTGCATGAATTAAAATAGAAGGAATTTTTTTCAAAAAATACATTTGAATGTCTAAGTATAATTGACGTAAAAAACTGAAGTAAACAAAAATATTAAATCATAAGTGTTTTAATTGACCTCACATGTATGGTTACTGGTTATATCTCGGTGTAGAGTGTAGATTTGTTTGACTGACATATTAACACTATTAACTCTACCTTTTATAAAATCACAAGGCTTAGCTTTAGGAGTTGTCCAGAATGAAAAGCCAGTGTGTGATTGATGTGTAACTCCAGCTGAGATTGGCAGAATACCCGTAATAAAGACATCCTCGATATGGAGAGTTCTACATGATATTAGAGACTGCAGTAATCTCCTGACCACAGGAGCAGACATCAGATAACTTCCGCCCGATACGTAAGGCGGGAAGTATGAGGGGAGATAATTCTCCTTAGTCACACCCCAGTCATCACGGGTATTCCTAGACACAACAGAATGGGGGTTATAAGCACCAACAATAGCATCATTTCTCACAGTCACGGATAAAACATTAGGTAAATATAAATAAACATCATCGTCTGATTGCAACACGTGTTTAGCATTTATAACTGAATCCAGCACCCACTGAAAGCTAGAGAGAATTTTCACTGGTAAATTCCGGTAATTCTCTGGTGTTTTCAGTTGGAGAATATCCCCATACTGTTTGTGTTCCTTGGCTACAAAATTATTCCAGCTGTCGTCAGCATGAATACCTAGCACAAATATCACAGTCACCTCACTTGAGGTGTTGTTTGCCCATGTCCGGCGTATAGCTCTCCGGAAGTCCGTGTGATCATGTGACGATATCACCATCACGACCACCTCTTGAGCTAAAGTGAATCTTTCTTCTGGCACTAACAAAGGGTCACAGATTGTAAAAGGCACATGTATGTTGTTTTTGTTACAAAATACTGAACTCACATACATTCTTGTAAAATTTTCGCTCTCATCCACCATGTTTGTAAGCTTTACACGGGATAACGTTGGTGGCGTCTGTTTGTTAGGTACGGATGATTTATGGATTGTCTCCCGGACAGAGAATTCCTGGAGCTGACTGTTACCGTTTTGTGGTATCCTCCTCAACACATAAACAGTCAAACATCCTAATAGAAAAGTTATCACACTCTGTACGTATTTAGATAATCTCATTTTCGTTCTATACATTCGTCAAGTTGGCCTACTCTTTCTCTATGTAAACTGAAAAATACATCCCATTTGCTGAGTGCCTCACTCCTCTGCTAGTGTTAAGTCTGTTCTAACATAGACATAGATAGTGGAACTACTACACTAATAAGGCATACGCGTCTGGTTCTGGTTAGGACTGCATTAAAGCAAAATATTTTCGCAGTCCGAAGTGTTGGCTGCATATGAGAGTGTTACAGCCAGACAAGATCGTCAAGCGTACATGCCAGTTTCATTCTCTCAGCGAACTGATGTTTAGCTCTCTGACATCGATCTCTTTTATAGCAGTCTGCTGATGATTTGAGCTGCTTTGGAGGACTGCTGTGTCGAACTCATCAATTATCGATAGACTTCAGTTCACCTATAGATCCCGGATGTCGATGGATGTCGATCGTCCTTCCGGGTAGCCTTGTAGAGCTCAAACAGTGCAAGCTTGAGTGTTTGAGATCTAATGAATGCCTTGAGGACAAGATCAAAGACAAATTGGCCGCAAATAAAGCTTATGTAGCTGTATGTGATAGAAAACGAATATATCTATTTACATACTATTGCACCAGGCAACGCTCCGGCCGAGGTGAGCTTTCACTGCTGTGTAAAGGTTTTCTATAACATCACCATCTTTGACGGCACCAGAGGGGGGCTAGTGGGGGTGAAGTGAGCAGCCTGCCCCCTCAATTGTAAGGTCTTTAAACCCTCCCTACAACTCCACCAGCGTGTTAAGCATAGACCAAATTTAAGTCAGATCATTTAAATGCAGAAATTTAAGTTTCAATACAGAAAAGAACGATTCATTGGTTAGTGCAGCGGCTTCTGATCCTCCTTCGATCACCGGCCCATGAAAGGACCACGGGTAAAGAAGGGAGTCCCTTGCAGTGACGAAGGCAATGGCCGGTTTGTTTTCTTTATGAGGTTTTCTTCCGTTTTCCGCCAGTAAAAATGGCAAAATAAGAAAAGCAAATGTAAGTGAAATGTCTTTGAGTATAGCATTAAAACCCCCCAAAGCAATATAGAATCAATAAAGAACATGATAATATTTAAAAGCATTCATTTAAAAAAATCACCAGCTGATATAATAGTAAATTATAACATTAATCTGTAAAAAAGAATATAGGTAATGTCAAAATGTATCACTGCAAGGTACAATGCTTATATTGTATCTTCAATTTATTGTTTGCAACTTTGTTTACAAAGTGAAACTTTAACTAGCACATTGTTTACAAGTCAAAGGTAAATCACCCATGCTTTTGAGGAGAGATTAGCTCCTAATCATCCTGCCTTGTTCAAAAACAAAAATCTATATGCGGAAGATTGTTT
>JARFOD010028084.1:0-10715 GCA_031763545.1 Mopalia muscosa
TTATCTCATGAAAACAAGCCACGAAATAAGTCTTGTACTTAATGTGACTTTGTACAATAAACAAGTTTAAACCAAAATATAATATTTGTCTGAAGTTTAATTGTTTCTTGTTTAACCTGCAGTACAGGGATAATATGGACTACAATTTACACCTAAATCCACATGTAGCTTAACTTATGAAAACCACCGGCCGTAAAACCTAGACAATTTCATAACGACATCAAAATTTAAACGTAAAGGGTATACCCTCTGTTTCGTCGAGGGAACATATAGGTCATCGCGGAAAAACTGAAATATTCCCATATGTGCATAATCAAAACCATGTTCGTCATCGTTGCCAACCAATTCTAGCACTAAACATAACATCAAAAAGCACAGGATGTTCCCCAACGAACCCTATCATCTGTGTGGGGTTTTCTTGGCGGCCAAGGGACATAAATATGCACGGCAGTCTAACGATAGTATATAGTTTACTCTGTTTCAGGGGACATAGTTAGTGAGGTGGCATTCGTAATGAAACATGTCTAAAAGATATGTGTCCGCGATCAGAATCGAAATTGAATTGGGTTTGATTTCTAGTCCTAGCTGCTAACACTCAGAAAAAAGAAAACTTACTGGATATTTGATGTGTCATATTTGTATTAGTTTCGAAAGCGCAAAAATGCACCTGCCCAATTTTTCAATGATATCTAACAAGATTCTGGGCTATTCACAGGTGAATATATTCTTTCTAAAACATACGACTCAATATTCATGGCAAAAATATATAATCATAAAAAACAGCCATATGTGATTTGTTAAAAGGGAAGCAACACTAATGGATTAACATTAATTATCTTTTCAGGGTTTAAAATTTCCAAAAACAATTTTTGCCTTTAAATGAAACGATTTATTGTCATCTTTTAGATTTTGGAACGTTTCAGTGAATATACCAGCACCATTCCGAAGCGTAATGGTCATCATCCTCTGCTAGAAATCGGCACTGCGCTGGAGCTTTGTTATACCAGACGTCTATTTACTAGAAGTATGTAACTGGCGTATAGTAATGTCCCCGGCATTATACACCAGCAAGAAACGGTGACGTCACATTTCAGACAAGTGACTTTATTAGTTGTGAGGAACTCTGGGTAATTTCGGCCCTGATCAGCCACTGTGTATATCAATTGTTTTCGCTCGGAACGCTGGCTAAATATGTGTCGATTTAGTTGCCGGGTATAGTCGGTGTAACAGTCACATATTGCACTGAGTAAATGTGTTTCGTTTAGAAAGCAATATTATGATCGAGGAACAACATAGGTTTCCCATAACGTATCATTTTTAAAGTTGCTAGGTCCCCAATGCCGGTTAGCTTATCTATATGGCATTTGCATACTTCTAGTAAATAAACTTCTGGTTATACATAAAAAACCCCAAAGAAGTTGAGAATCCAAAGCTTGTTAGATGTATGTTAATGCTACAACTTCTAAATACAGGAGTAAAACCTAGTTCTTTGACTGTGGATATAAAAATATCAGATCACAAATCAATCCATTAAATCAGCTTTAATATTGCTGTTGATTGTCTCTTTTTAGGTTAATTGCAGTGAATCAAACGTTATTTCCCAGAAATCGAGAAGTATGTCCAGTTTTTTCTATAGATTTTCTGTCCTGATTGCTAGAACCCAACACTGGTCTTCTCGGACATTTGATTGGTTAATCTCGTTTCATTTAATACACAACATCTAAAATATAATCGATTCTACTTCCTACGTCGAGATATTGACTCTAAAGATACACCCAGGACATCCCGTTTTGCACTTCGTTTAATTGCTGGGCTGTGACATACGTCGCCCCAAATATTGGCGGGAATTAATGCAAGATGAACTGGCATAGCGTACGAGAGTAGAGTAACTCTCGTCCACCATAGAAACTCTCTGTTATAGGGACGTATGTGTAAATATATAGTACTGCGTTAAATTAACAAAACAAAATATAAAACACTTTTAATTTTGTTGTTATATACTGTTGGTATTTACAGTAGGAGTACGTAACCGTCAAAAAGGTCAAATATCTTAGTGTCATGATAAACAAAAACCAACCATTTAATGATATTTGTTCATTCTGTAACTATTCTGTCTACGGAAATTTCAACCTCCAGCCCTGTAATTGGAATTGTGATTAACAACACATATAAGCGTCATAACAATGGAATATATACACAAAATAATGGAATAAAATATTGACACGGACAAGCGTGAAGGAGTTCGTTAGGCGCTTTAGTCGATTGCATCCCCTGATATTATTGCTACAATAACACAGCCTGGACGAGGATCAAAAGTTTTCGATTCTCTCCAAAAATCAATATTTTGAAGAGAATAATAATTTTTACCAGTGAGACAATTAGATTTTGTACGTCTAAGATGTTGATAATAAGTCTTTTGGGGATGTCAACATGATCAGCCGTCAATAGCTGTTTGTCCCACCTCTACTCCACAAGCAGGGCGAACCAAAATACGAAGTGAGAAGGAATGCAGTGTTGCTAATCACAGTTGCGCTATTGTAAAAATGTTTTTATTGGATTCGGGAGAAAATGTCTCAAAATATTAACGTTATCCGTTTATGTAGGTGAATATGTCAAAACAAATTAGTGATAAAGAGGACCGTATCATTACTGCCGTAATACATGAACAATGAAATAGAGTATACATCTTTTTGTCTAATTTTACAATTCTTTTTAAAGTTTTATCTTTAATATGCGTTATGTCTGTATAGTATATGGTAAAATATGATTTTAATTGTGTATTTCTTTTTTATATATACAAATTCCTAATATATTCGTATACTCGAACTGTCAAATGGAATAAGACATATTAATTAAGGGTTAATTAGGGTGAATGAAAGATTGTCATTTGTCGATTTGCTTGGTATTATTTATTGTTGCCATATGGGCAACTCTTTAACCAATGTTCCTTCCGGTTAAGGGTGTAAATAAAATCTGTCAGCGTTCAAGTCGTTGGTTATTAGGCCTATTACATAAGTTTTCTTTAAGGACATCTCTTTTTAACAGAGAAGGTCCATTCCAATATTTATCTGCACACGCAATCTTATGAAATTCTTAATTCCCCAAACGGGATACACCACCACGGAGCCATCAGTAAGTCCAATCACAAAGTCTTTGTCTCGCTCTGATGGTTTTGAGGTCAACCAAAAGGATCGTCGTCATCAAAATCAAATTCATCCCGGAAAATCAAGTCCGGTAACTCTTCACTTGTTGGAGAAGATAACTCTTTGATGGATGCTTTGGTATTCTCATCCGTGAACGCGGAAGTCCCAAAGATTTCATCATAGAAGAAATCATCTTCCCCACCGTCTTTTGCTGAGGTGTTGTCGCCGTCAAGTGAAGCCTGCTCAGAAAGATCCGCTTGCTGAAGCAATGGTGCTGGACGTTTTCCAAACGTTTTCAGGGCTGAAGGATCCAACTTCCTGCAGAAAAATTATTATATAAAGATACGGATGTAAACAGTTCAATTAAAGACAGGAATCTTTTACCGAAAAGCGAAGCGATTTAAACGTTATTAATAACATAATATATAATTAACACTTTTTAACAGAATTAAAAATAGAAAAAGGTAAAAAATGTATAAATATGAATAAAATTACAATTCAGATAAAATATAAAATTTAATGCAATGGGTCAGGTTATTTTAACCCTATTGTGAATACAGTGACAATGGCTTTCACGAAATAGACCTTTTTATCAAACTTTTTAAATTAACAGTAATATTGTAATACAATCTGTCTTGTTTGTGTTTTATTAGAGCCTTAGCTACTCTACTTTGTAGCACCCGTAAGCGGGAATTAATACATTTTTTGACAACCAAAGTTATTGAGGACTGAACTTTTTTCTGTCTTAAATGAAATGTTTGGATTCAAATCCAATGATCAATTTTAATTAGTTACTGAATTTTAATTTCGGAATTTTGAAGCTTTTGTTGTAGCTTAAAGGCCAAAGCTAGAAATTCAGTGTGTATCTATACTGTGTGCTCCATCATTGTTACCTTTTACCATGAATTTATTAGATTTTCTTTTAATTCACCAAAACAATTCACAATCAAACTGTAAAGCCTAGTGGCATTGAGAAAATCATCGCCCTTATCAAATGATAGTTCCTATGCAGTTTAAAATCATCAATATCAGAAAATCTGGCAATATTATCCTCATTTATTTTGCCAGCTAAACAGTTTTTATTTAATCGGCTTTATAACTGCGAATGCAAGATTGTTCCCTGCATAGGTGATATATAAATATATATATATATATATATATATATATATATTTTTTTTTTTTTCATACTGAGGCGCTTTTAGTTTTCGTAAGAGATTGACTATCTGCCTCAAACGTTACCCTTTCTGCTCACAATTACCTCGGGGGCTCGTCGTAGAAGAAATGATCATCGCCGCCGCCAGGTAACGGAGAGGGGTCCTTATCTTTGGTTGTTAGTGGAGCTCTGTCGATCTTTTTATTGGAACCTTTGCGGTACGTAACAGGTGCTGACGCAGCCTTCTGATAACCGCTGTAAACGGAGAGAAATCACTGTATATATTTCAACCGGTTGCATATTTTAAGACAATTGTTTTGATTTATGTTTTCGTTTTTAGGATTACACCTGTACTAGAAGCGACTACGTATCTTATAAACTATACAGTATAAAGAGAAACGGCGACGTAGAGACACTATGAAAAATTCAGAAATACGGCAGGCCTCTGAATACATATAAGGTTGAATTCTTATGACCTAATAACCGCGGAAGCCATTTTTATGCGAGTGTGTTACTGCGGAGAAATGATTGATTTTGATATAAAAATGGAGGTCGAGTGGCTTCCACGGGTCGGTCTAACCCAAAAGGTTCTAAGGCAGAAAATGAGATGGTTTATGTCAAGGTAAGGCCAAGCAATTGTTATATATTGGAAGAGGAAGTCCCGAATCATGGTATCGTTCTGCTATTTCTAAATGTTAGGAAGATTCAAGTTGCAAAGATACCCCCGTTCCTGAGGCTATTTTACTTATATATGACGGCGGACCTGCCTAGCGGGTACAAGAAACCCCCTTCAAGGTAACTGGCAAAAATCAATGACAAGACAGGATACTCAAAAGAGGCGGTGTAAGGACATCCCAAACGGATCAGATTTGTGCTGGCATTTAGTTGTGAAGAAACCAGGGCAGTAATAGACTCCCTGCCAACCACCCACCTTCTGCTTTCAATACATAGACCTATCAACATAGCTCCTGTGAGTTATCTTCCCTCACTGTATACGTTTTCCAACGTATTATAGGTTTTATACATTCCCAACTAATATACCGAGAAAGTTTGACAAGCTGTAATCTTGTAGGAAAAGAGATATTTGAAATACATTTTTTACATTTTTACATTTTTATTAGCCGTTAAAAAAAAAAATTATTCCGGAAAAGAAAAAGCCATCTGCTCACCCTTTTTTCCGTAGACATATTATTATTATGATGACTACAGCGCTTCCACAAACCACTCCAACAACTATACCAACTATCTCCCCCGTGGACAGGTCGCCTGGTGCAACTGCAAAATAATTATTGTATAGTTTAGTTCTGCTGATGCCTTACCCTAGCTTTTAAAAATAGCAATATGTTTCATTCATTCTAGCCGGCATAGGCATACACTATGATACACGCCACTGATTTGGGGCGTTTGTATCAACTGGAATGTTCGAATGTTGTGATGTCTCTTGGGCAACTCAGCTTAAATATACAAGGACTGGTCAAACTAAAAGTCTGCTCGTAATCTCCAGCCATATTAAATTGTTTTGTTTTTTTTACGAAACACGATCACGTGATGATGCAGTCAGCGTTTCGACCAATCACGTATCGAATCAATACGGTATACCTAAACCAAAATATTGATTGGTAGAAAACCTTCAATGAACGACCAAGTTCAGACCAAGCTTAAACACAATACAATTACAAATATTTTTATGCTGTCATAAATTGTCAGAAAAAAAATATACTGTCCTTCTTGAAATGTTCGTAGAGTTTACTAATTTTTAGCCTCGTTCTAACGTCCTTGACCAAAAATATAAACTATTGCATATCAAATCTTAATAACATTGACAGTATACCAGGATCGAAAAAACAAAACTTCTTTAGTATAGCCAGGAAAGATATAGACATTCTTATTAACCCGAATAGGTACACCGCAAAAGCAGTTAAAAAGCATTGTTAAAGTAAGGCATGCAGTTAATAGCGGGACAAAAGCGATGGTTACCAGCTTAACGCCTAATAAATGATAAATACAATATCCCTGTATCTAACCAACATTGATATATAAACACAGTAATTGTGCTTACTGCCAAGCTGTTTTGTGGATTCGATACCAGAACCCTTTCTCAACATTAAAAGACAGGTAAAACATTTCACGTAAGATTTACAAACATTTAGAATCCGGTCGAGAACAACTTTGTTTCAAATACAAATATAGATGAGTTTAATGTAAATTTTATTTGGAAAATATTTATATAGAAACTGTCTTTCTTTGAGTTGTTTATAAAGAGTATAATATTCAGTCAAAACTGTCAACAATTCATTAAAGTGTTACATATTTATGTATATTATTATTTGATGACGTTTAGACTTAATTTAAGTAAGTAATTTGATATATGAATTCCCCTTACAGCTATGATATAAATACCTGAGAATACCATAAAGCAAGCCTATGTTATGTATAATTCATGAAGCCAAAACCAGGATCATCGTGTTCCTATATATAATGTGCAATTGTACAGTGATAGAAAACGCCCCCTGTCATCGCAAAGTGCAAAGGTACATGTACGTACATGTTAAGACTTAGATGATAATATTTACAAAGGAGAAATCTGTGTAAATATCCTAATAATCTGAGTTAATGTATAGACACGAAGCTATTGGGTCTCAGGTCACGGCAGAGGGGTTAGCAGGAAAGGCCTGGGATCAGAGCCTGCTCCTTAACAATACACGTCCTCCTCTCAACCAAAACCTCTCTCCCGAAATGACCCATGAACATTAACTGAATTGAAATACGTTATACCGTTTGGGAAATGGTAGCTTAATCACTGCTGAAGTCCAGGTAGCGGATATTCACTGACCATGTAGTTGGACTAGAGTTGAAAGCATTTAAATAGTTTATGGTGTCGTTTTAAAAGTGAATATTAACAATATCGTTGATCTGATAGCACTCAAATGTTATCCAAAACAATGTAAATAATGTTATTATTAACTATTACAACGAAAATCGTTTTATTGCCTTTGTTAAAAAGAGAATTACATAATAGTTTTTATTTTGTTGAAAGTTTACTTTTTGTAAATGAAAACGTTATATTACATTCATTCGAATCTCTAAATCACGTGGTGTGACATAAGTTTGAGGATAGACTGAAATCGACATCCAGCGAGATAATAGATATGAATTTAATTCTTTATTTTAAACTTGAATTATGAGAGCGACTCAACACAAACAGGGTATAGGTTATATGCGGTTAATTTTAAACGCTGGAACAATTGCCTTCCTTTTATGCTAAATTAATAATATATAATTTTAATTCGAAACTTATCTTTGCGTTATAATATTTCGGTCGACATTTGTTGGGGGTTGTATATGATCTTAAGGGCACAGATGGGAAATTCTTTTAATACGTTTCCACTGCACATTACATCACGAAAGGATTTCAATAGTTTGCATATACGTTATTGAGGCTTTTATTTGTTATATAACATCTTCAGATAAAGGAGGCGTCATTATATATGATAACACATGTAGTGTGCATCATTACACCTGGAGCTTTGGGGAAGTTGTGTCATTCTCCCATAAAAGATTTAGTGAAGATCCCATACCTAGCTTATTAACCTTTTGTATTGACAAAATTTAGTTATTTGGAGATATAAAATATAGGCTACTAGTGTAGAAAACGTTTTACTTTTCCCGGGAATATAATGTTATTTTTCCAAGAATCAAACACACAGCCCAGTGTTATCCTAAGATAACGAAAACGCTGTAAACGAAATTCTCTTTCTTATCATCAGGACAACAACTGTTTTAATGTATTTCAGCTTCGATATTAGAGGGGGCAAAATGTCCGCTACCTCCACTCAAGCTCAGCATTAACCTTCTATTTTAGTTGGTCAGTTGGATTAGTCTGGGTGTCCGACATTTACTGCTGGCGATTGGTTGCCTCACTCTGAGGGTCGGGTAAAATCCTGCCAATTTTCTACCAAGACTATATATTAAAAACTAATAAAGTGTTGTCATGTACTCCTATTTAAAGTAAATTCGTGTGTTTTATAGCCACAATTCGCCATGTATATTTAAGAGTGTGGATGATGTGCACGCTGGAATAAAGGCTTGTGGCGAACAAAATGGTGTATAAAGATACATCCATCACGACCGAGCGTCGTGTGTTTTTGTGGCACGAAATGATCCATTGTATCTAGAACGGAACATTTTGTACAGCACTGCAGCTGAGCCCAATCGAGGTAATTCAGTTATTAACTGTTGAGGTTAATGCCGTGAGCTGCCCCATGCCTCAAATTTGAATAAATAGGGCATCTACGATATTATTTATTATTTACAAACCTTTTTAATGGTATTCAGAATTTGTTAGTAGTGGCAGATAGTTTGATAGCTTAGAGGCGTTAAGAGATATCAGATACATGTCCCAATCACCATGACAGAGATAGTCCGATCGAAAGTAGAGAAGGGAGAAAACACCGAAAAAAGTAGTCTCGATAATCACCGGTAGGCGTCGAGGTGGATGGGCGTATGGTGGAGAAGTTTCCAGGCACATCACTGCTATTCTGAAGGCTGGTCGTAGGCTTCAATACATCACCGTGTGCTGCATCGGTTGCATTTTCTGCTCTGCTAACAAGTGATACGTTAGCCGTGTCTGATGGTTTGGAAAACTTCTCAGTACTTGCCTGTGTTGAAATCGTAGACGCTGTCGAGTTCGCATCACAACAAACATATCCTGTAACTAGAGCAAAAAAAAAAAAAAAATGTTATCAGACAAAACATTTTTTCAAACACGTTTTTCAGGTGATATTCATAAAACTCAGGTTTTTTTTTTGTGTCATACGTCGGAGCTATGTGAATTGTATGTTGCTATAATGAATCCACTAATCCACTAACACCAACCAACCAATCAAACAATGAATGGAAGATGTTCACTAAAACTGTTGTAATTTATCTGCTTCATGCCGACATCAGTAAGTGTGCCAGGAGCTTATCCATTGGCATCATCTGTCATTTATTATTCTATATTGAACAGGCAGCATGTGTCAAATATAATACCGTAAAAAGGGATATGAGGGATAAGTGTAGATCAGTTGAAAGGGCGTGAGTGTGTGTTTTGGGGCGTGGGTAGGTTAAGGGGAGGAGGGGGTGGGTTACTTTGTGCATCGACAAATCAATACATTTTTTAAAATATCTGTTTTGCCGGAACGGATTCCTTTAATTATCGAAGAAAATGTATGAATCAATCAGTCTATCTTTGATTAATTGACTTTTCTCTTTTGTCTTCACTATGCTACAATATTATTATGATATCTTATGTATAGCTTCAAACGAACTATCGTATCACGCACGGTATTATATTGCAAATGAAAACATACCGGAAGTTGACAGGAAGACAACTTCAGGTAAGAATAACAACGATCAGCGAAGAAAGCATTAACTTGCTGTCAATTAATCTCACTTAATGTGATTTGCTGTTTGAATATATTATCAGTTTTACGCAAAACATGGTGTTTAAGCGTTCAGCCCTACAGATAATACAAAACTCTTACGTCTATCTTGACATTTTGTTTATGTATGACATATAAAAGTATTTACACGGCGATTCATCAGACCAGACAGTATTGAGATGAGTACATGTGTTATAAAACGTTTGTCTCAACTAATAAATCATTCTTATCTTTCAATTCAGTGTTCCGGTTCCAAAAGCGATTCAATGAATTGCTTCAATAAGGCTGTCAGAAGGGTCACGCCTTTATACGCAAGGAACAAAGCTTATAACATTAAGGAAAATAAATATTTGAATCCAAGCAGGAAGTTCACGTGAGGTCAATTGACATCCTGAAAGTATTGTAGCAGAAAGGTAAGAACGCGGGAGCTGGCTCAGGTGTAAGTGTGTATCACTGTATGTTGTATGTAGCAGCTATACGGATCTTATCGTTAACGTGCAATGAATAGTGTACGCTACCAACACATACAGGTAAACTCCGGGGTATTATTAGGACAATGTTAGAATTATATGGAAGCAAATATAGGTGTAACGTTCATCAACATGTTGTTTGTCTGGCACACGAAGTTGCGGAAACATGAACATGAAGTTAAAGAAAAATCGTATATTGATTTGATTTTTCTCGTTTGTGTGTTTCTTTCTTGTTATTTTTTATTTACTTAAAAAAAACCCATATCAAATCGTGAATAACGGGAATGATCCAGTTCATGATTAATTAAAATATATGGTAACTGGCCTGTGACGAGAGAGATTACACAATATGCTTTTTGGCTTTATATTATATTGGTTCACACAAATTAGAAAGAAGCCAAAGCGTTGCAAAAGTAAATGGGTTGCGAAACACACAACAATTCTTCACCATGTAATAAACAAAGGTTATATTTGGTTTAAACAATATTTATTTCCAGAAAACATGGAGTGGATTGGCGAACAGGTC
>JARFOD010028095.1:0-10715 GCA_031763545.1 Mopalia muscosa
AGTAATTAACATAAAGCAGAATATCGCATTATTGGACAACAAAAATAAAAGAATATTCACAGAATTAAGATTAACATTGCCGGTATGCACAAAGCCTAATGTTTTTTAGCCAAGTCAGTTGAGTAACAATTTCCAATCTATTACACAGATTTTGTATTGACGGGATGTTGTGCTAAAACGTAGGTTAAGACCCCTTTGAATAAAACCGGAAGCCGGCTTACCTTCATGCCTTACGTGTACATCCCGCTTGGTCATAAACCAGGACCATTTTGAATGTCTAAGTGTAGTGATATTCGCTAAAACGGGATAAATAATGCGGTCGTACCCAGACAAATTAGGCCTATAAATATACACTGGGACTATGCTATAGTGTATAGTGTCATTCATTTATAAAAACACACCAGTCACCCCAATCATAGAAACAAACAAATTATCAAGATACTGACAAGTTTAATTTTTCTTAAACAAAAAAAAAAAAAAAATGTTCGATTTAATATTGACCTACATAACACAATTTTTATTATTTTTGTTTTAGAGCCCTATATTGTGACTTCCTGGTAAGACAATAATGGCGCTGGTTTATCCCAGAATTCCCAGTCTACGTTGAAAAGTTAGCTGGTAGGCTACTTGATGGCTACAAAATGGATAAGACCAGTATATCGTGCTAGGGCAAAATGAGTTTCCACTAACAACAAACAACTAAACAATGATCTGATGTCCTACCTGTTCCCCCTAAGCTATGAAAGCACCGCGGGAACTTCCACTACCCGCAAGAAACCATAGACAGAATGCCCGAACTCACCCTGAGCTCATAGGCTACAGCTTCCATAAACACACAGTGTACACACAGTATTATTGTATCAAAATATTAAAAGTACATATAGTCAAACATTAAACCAAGTTTGTTTGTTTGTTTATTTATTTGATTGGGGTTTAACGTCGTACTCAAGGGTATTTCGCTTATATGAGGACATGCTAGCCCAATGGGTATCGAAAACCACTATCGACACTACTGGCAACAAACAAAGACAGGACGGGGCAAATACAGGACAACAACAACAGGACGCAATACAGACGCCACAAACAGATCGGCTTCCTGTTCACCTTTAGCTCTGAGAGCACCAGGGCAACATGAAGCTCCCCCCAACCGCCCGCCATTACACCAAGAAAAAAAAAGGAAAAAAAATGGCCACTCACAAGAGGTAATGCTTAAAAGGTATACATGGATCAAGTTGATTACGAAATATGCTTAAGCATAATAATAATTTGGCCTGGCGGTGAGTCCTACTTCAAGGGCATGCACTGGGAACAATGATGACAATAGGAGCACTTTTTACTACTCAGGTTGAAGGTGGAGAAGTTAAAAACATTAGGCATTCTTCTATTAATATTAGACACACATCTTGCAGTGGCGTACCTTACCGTAGAATCAGCTTAATAAATAAACACAAGAGATGAGTATAAGCAATTATTTATTCATGAGATTAATAAAAGGACCCCACTTGTTTTCAAATTGACCAAGTTTTAAGTTACATTAGTAGATATATCTTTCCATTCTCAATGTATACTTTAAAATGTTTATAAAGTCTCTTAAATGTGGTACTTTTTCTGATGTTCGACAGTTGAATGACTATTGATAGATGTTGTTCTAGGGGTCCATAAAGGCTACTTAATGTAATCGGAGTTTGAATTTAAAATACAAAGGGCTTTTTATGAACACAAAAGCTTAGTATTATAGTGTTATAGAAAGAGCAACTCATGTCGCATTTATTATTTAGTACATAATAAGGAAGGCGTCAATGCTATCATGGGTTATTACATAATAGTACTGGGGTATCGTTTTGATACCACCCACTACTATTTACGTAGTAATTTTTTATTACTGACAAAGGAGGAGTCAACGTAATTTATGGCCGTGGTTCTGGGCGTTGACTATGTTACCTAAAGAACGGGGAGGCTAGCCGTATATACATGTACTAGTACGGAGAATGGGTGTCTTGGGTCGGCGGTTTAAACAAGAAGGAATTTAGTTAATTCTATTGCCGACCTAAACTTTTGTGTACACGTGGACTAGCTCGTCCTGAAGTGAACGTCACGACATTGACGTTACTTGAGTTATCTACCTTAGAAAATAAAAGCACAGATGGCGCTGCACTGTGGACATCCGGGCATTATGGCCGGACACGGTTTTGAGTATTATGGACAATGGTGACCTTGACCCTGACTCAATGACATTGAATATAGGTCATGACACACCCCATAGTCATAAGGAACATTTGTGCTAAGTATAAGCTTCTTCAAAGTTTTCCTTTAAAATTATGGCCGGATAAGATTTTTAGTATCATGATTGTTTGTTTGTTTGTTTGATTGGGGTTTGTCGTACTCAAGGGTATTTCACTTATATGATCAATCATGATTTTTTGCAAAAATAAACTTTAAAAGTACTCAAGAAAAAAAACATTAAACAGGATAAAAAATGTCTTTACCATTATTTGTACATTTTTCTGAAAATGGCCCAAATGCAGGCAACCTAGACCACTCAGCCACCCGGCCTTCTACAAAAAATAGAAGGTTAGTAAGCTGGAGTCTAGAGAGTGTACATCACTACCCCTCTGATAGGAGGGTGACACAGCTCCCAAGGCTGAAAGCAATGAATACATTTTGTGTCATCCCTTTAAATGAAACATCCCTTGTCAACTTTCCTGGTCTCCCATTTGGTTTGTAGATGGTACAAAATATGCCAAAGCAATTGTCTTTGTTAATGAAACACATTATTATTTAGACGCCAAAAGAATAATCAGTAAACCACAAAAAATTGACAAAAATACTCTATAAAAATTGTAACTTGGTAAAATAATCGAAATCCACTAACAAAAAAATTACTATGGTTGTTTATTACGGGCTACATTTATTTTCGTATTGTTTTAAAGATATCAGTCATCCACACAATCCATCCAGGCTGTAATGTGGTACGGAGATTCCAGGGTAAACTGCTCACTGGTTACATTCCACTGGTAAACACTGAAATGAATAAAATGATATTTATACATGGCATACAGCGAACAATATCTTTGACATAAATCATTTTTTACAAACATTTTTACGTTACTAACTATGAACACTGAAATTAAAGAAAACATGAAGCACAGTAGAAAGGGATGCACGGTCGATCCAGAAACACGGTAGAACGAGAAGCACGATAGAAATGGATGCATGGTAGAACGAGATTCATTGTATATCGTAATGCACAGAAGAAAGGAATGCACGGTAAAACGTAATGCTCGGTAAAACAGGATGCACCGTATAACGTGATGCACGGTAAAACGTAATGCTCGGTAAAACAGGATGCACCGTATAACGTGATGCACGGTAAAACGTAATACTAGGTAGAACGTGATGCACGGTAGAACAGGATGCACGGTAGAACGGGATGCACCGAATAACGCAAAAAACATAATTTAATAACTAAAACATACACTTGATTTACATAATTCAACAATCGTATATCAATTTTTTTTTAGATAGGCTGTCTGAAACCGATTATCATATCCTTCTTGTCAGGTGAAATCACGAATGCATACGGAATCTGCATCATCACTTATCTAAACCGAATCATCTGTCCATTGCAGTTCGCGATATGCACAATATATATTTTTACATGAAATATATACTAACCGATTTCTTCGATTCGCTATCAATCCTGTCCTGGTGAAAGTTTCTATAGTGGACAAGACTAAGACAACTGTTGTACTCTATGCCCGGCCATCGCGCATTAATTTCCGCTAGTATTCGGGACGACGTATGCCACAGACCAGCCAATAAAAGAAGTGCAAAACAAGATGGAACGGCCGTATCTTATGGTCAATGTCTCGACCTATGAAGTAGGATTGATTATATTTTAGAATGGATCACTATGATTTAAAAAATTTAATATAAACACTTCTCACGACACTTCCCGACAAAACGCAACATCTTGGCGCGTCTTAAATGATATTATTGCGCTTGTCGTCTAATGTGAACAGCCTCACAGTTACCAATACGCTGACGATGATTGAAAGGACAACACCTATCAAAGGCTAGTAGGCCAGAAAAGTGCAGTCCAATGTTTCACGCTTATCAGCGTGTATGCGGAGATTTCCTTGTTTCCACCGTATACATTCTATTTGCTGCTATTTGTTAGATTTGAGTTCAACGTCAAATTCCAAGGTATTTCACTTCGCAAAACGGGGCTCAAACACATATGGCTATCTTAAGACAGAAATTAATTTTAAATTAAGTTTATTTTACAAGCATTTCCCACAGGGCAAATGGCTACTGGAGGTACCCACAATTACAAGGATGCAGTTTTTCATACATATGCATACATTAGATTCATTCACCAATCAAAATAAACAAAGAAAAAATGGATACATTGTTAATGTAGATTGAAAATGTACGTACAGTTGATTCGAGAAGAGGTACACAGTTTCTTTATCAAAACTTGTAAAAGCGCCATCTATGCGCGAAGGTGCTCCAGGAAGAATTTCCTCTAGATGTTTTGGGTTGTCGGCCTTGATTTCATATTCGCCCTCTATCAGTTTGTATGCGCTCTTTCCCTGGTGGCAGCAAATGGTAATTTAAATATTTCATGTTGATTTGCACACACATAAAATAATATGAACGTTTACACAGTAAATTAAAATCAGTGTTTACAAAAATAATCAAACAAGAGCTTATCTCTTATTCAATGGACTATCTTTGGACATACATCATAAAATATGTAAATGATAAATTTAAGTATCGGTGAATTCTTTTTCATAGCGCGTGAACGTGTCCAAAATGTTTGTTTGTTTGATTGGTGTTTAACGTCGTACTCAAGGTTATTTCACTTATATGACGACGGACACAAAAACAGAACATCACAAACAAATTTGCTTCCCGTTACCCTTTAGTTCCGCGAACACCAGGGCAACAGAAAACAACCTCTTTTCTCGCATCTTACGATCGACCGAGGAAGCCGAGGGAGTATTCTGCAGGGCCATGGCACACCTGCTCCCTCACCGGACGTGTCCAAAATGAAATAAAATCCGTAACGGTTTTAGTCCTATACACAATTTCGGAATGTCAAGTCACTTAAGTTTTGTCAGAATGGGAATCTCTAATATTAAACCGAGATGGACCTACCTGTATTAGATAAATACCCTTTCCGGGTATGTCAATAGCTGCTTCCGCCTGTGTCAGACCGTCAACATCCGATAACTGTACTATTTGAACTAGTCTGTAGCCTGAGAATATCCAAACAGTCGTACCTACAAGGGTATAAATGAATTCATTTTTGTGTCTTTTAGAAAGTGAATATTAGCAGTGTTTATCTTATTTGGGATAACAATTTCTTAGTTTAAACAGATTCTATATCACAAAATTGTGCAGGTGAAACCTGTCCTGGAATCGATGTATGAATACGAGTATTTTTAGATTACACTGACACACAAAGTGATGCATGCATACGAGTATTTTTAGATTACACTGACACACAATGTGATGTATGCAAACATTTGTTAAGGTATACACTTGTACACAATGTGCTACAAGATCTAAATAATCTGGCAAACGAAGTCCTTTAGTAGACTTGTACGCATGCAATGTGATGTATGAATACACATATTTGTAAAGTTATACACTCGTACAGAATCGTACACAATCCCTACAAGATCTAAATAATCTGGTAAACGAAATCCCTTAGTAGACTCGTACGCAATGTGATGTATGAATACAAATATTTGTTAAAGTATGCACCGGTACACAATCTTCTACACAAGTCCTTAAGTAGAACAATCACCGCTGCTTCTAAGCTTTGGTAACCCTACAAACCAAGGAAGTATGGACGTACCATTGGAGTTTACAGTAGCCAGCTGACTATATGGTAGACTACACCATTATCTCAGCTCTACAAAGCGGCAATATGGCATTAGCGAGTTCATTTAGTTTTCGTGTCAATCATATCGCAGTGGTGGCCCTATACACCGTGTTCGGGAGGCGTACACCAAATCTGAATCCCCCATCAATAATACTACAGTCATTCCCGTGTGAAATACTTCACAAACTCTAAAGGCAAATCACACCGGAGGCGACATATAAAAAGTAGTGTTTTACATTATTTTCGTGCAGCGTGACAGTCGCGCGACTGGTGTGAATTGGCCTTAATAATATCTTAACAGAATCACTTATTTAGGTTGCGTAATTGAACATGTATATAAGCTGTACCGGGGGGTTGTATTCGTCAAATCAAACTGGAATGCCGGTAAAATTTCACCAACCTAAAAATCGTCATTACTAAAAAAAATGTTTTTTGTGTCCAACCTTTTAAAAGATAGTCGGACTCTAATTTCTCGGAGTGCACAGCTGCTGTTATTGGTCCTTCAAGCCTGCCTCTCCACCCACCAGCAAACAGCCTGCGAAGTGTCTTCGGGTAGCCTCGAACAATCCGGCGATGTTTTAGAGGAATCTTCCAAACGTTATTATCTTGGAAGAAGAAGATGCCAGCTCGATCTGTAAATCGGTAAGTTTGGGTATTGAATTACAATCTTAATTGGTGGGTTTCTAAATTTTTTATTTTAAGATTCGGAGAGTGGCGGGCATGAGCCAGTCAAGCTTTAGAATGTGCAAGGACATGGCTAACGTGTCTATGCCAATCAGTAGGGATACATTCATTAGGAACAAAAAAGTGGGTTTATCACAACTAATGACGGTTGAACTAAACAACCAAAATGTCGAGTTGAATTTTTTGATTTCTTTATGATTTTGACTTGTTTAAGTCTTAATACAAAGGGAACGATCCCATAGCCGAGTGTCAAAATAGTGTGGGGGTGGGGGTGGGGGTGGGGGGTGCTCTCCCTATTAAATTATAATAAGAATCCATGGAAGAAAAGAAAATTGTTATACACAAACTTAGGATATATGTGAAGATGTTGAAGTCGAAATTAATCGACAAAAATTCCATATCGCCAAAACTTAGCAGACTTATCTCATTCTGAACTAGTCAGCTGTAAGATCATTCAACCTCTATATACTCTCGTTTGAAATAGTTCATTTTATACAAGCAAACGTTTACAATATCCATGAATTGATACAATGGTTGACTTGAAATTTCACACTGAAATGCTGTATGCGGAACAGGGTGCGGAAATCCTTCGTCCACAAATAATGAGCGTTTTACTGGATAGAAAACTGTGTTTAACGAAGATTGTAACTAATATAATATTAATACTTTCATTTCAGACAAAAAAAGTCCATAGTGAAGAGATACACAATAATGATAAAGGGTCCTGGCCATATATTAGTAGGCTAAATGTTATTCTATTACACTAAATATATGATACAAGGGAATTGAAAAATAATATGAACATGACAGCCTATTCGAAATACAGTTGAATGTGGCACAAAACACAATCACGGAATCAAGATATCAATCAATCTTTTGGGCTTTAAATCTGAAACTGTAAGAATTTTTATCTTTTTAAGAAAGATAGTTCCAAGAAACGACCCATTGATCCGAACCATTTCCTAGGTGTAATCGGTGATTCATCTGACACCCCTTTCAAATTCACTACACGTTCAAGAATTCCTACTGATTCAGTAGAGATAACTATTTCAAGTTATTGATAATTATTTTCTAAAACCTTACCTAGCATAACAGCGTCAATTGGTCTTCGGCACAGTTCGATGTAATGATCTAGGGGCAGTTCTGGGCTGGGTGGTGGTTTTGTTACAAGGTTTGTCGTTTCAGTAACAATGGTTGCTTCTTTCATGTCGTCATACTCGTCACCTTTAAAGTCATCATCGTCATCCATATCAGCATCGTCATCCACATCAACAAAGCCATTCGTATCATCTTTGTCATCCATATCATCAACGTCATCCACGTCATCCGTATCCTCTTTGTCATCCGTATCACCATCGTCATCCGCATCGTCATTGCCATTCGTATCATCAACGTCATCCATACCATCTTTGTCATCCGTATCACCATTGTCATCCGCATCATCATCGCCATTTGTTTCATCTTTGTCATCCGTATCCATAACAACTGTTCCTTTACTTAAATCTGGGCTTGCTTCCAGAGCTGGGGTTGTACCTGGGATCACAGATGTGATAATTGGAGGACTTCCCGATGACACAAATGGGAAGACTGGTGATGATGTCGTCACGTTTACCGAAAATGTAGACGTTAAATTATCCTCGGATTCAGTTGTGTTAGATTCTGTCTGAAACGGCAAAGCAGGCCCTGTAATTATGATATTATAGCTAGGGATTAGAGGCTCGTTTCACAAAGTGTTCTTAATTTAAGTTAAACGCAATTGCCATGACAACACTAATCCGTCAACTCCGGTCGTGACGGTAGTAATGTTTTTTGTCAGCTAAGACCGCTTTATGAAACGGACCCCACTTTCACAAAAGTTCGTAAGACAAAATCTTATCGTAAATGACGTCGTCCTATGTTAAACTTTCATAAGGTGAGGTCTTTGACGATAAATGATGAAATGTTCCTACGAGTTTTATGAAAGTGTGTCCAGTCCCTCTGACACGATCAGAAAACTGCCTCATCAGATCCGCTTGAGAAATCATATTAGCTTCTCCAAATTTGTTCATAATTTCTGGGTTGCTAACTTTCTTATTTTTTACTGACGACACCTGATTTTGAGCTGATTTTCACCATAAACTAGCTAGAACCAGCTAGATTTAACCACCATTGTCCGTGCTGATCCTAGTTAGAGAGAGCCAGCATCAAGTTTTTAGTCCACCCTTGGAGATTTAAAAAAGAAATTAGAGTGATTGATTGGTGTTTAACCCCGTAGTTAGAATATATCACTTATATGACAGCAGCACAGGCATACTGTGTAAAGTTATATACAAATGCTCTGTTGCGAAATTAATGGCAACCCAATGCCCACAGCATAAACAACTCAATTATATTTCCCCATACAGATGTGGAAACTGCCGGAAAGAACAGTACATTAGTATTAACCGATACAAGTTTGCTTCTAGGAAAGTACTTACCCATTCCTCGAAGGAATCTGGTGTGCTGACCAGGCCTGGGAGGGATGCACCTACTACGAAGTTTAATGACACAGCGCCTTGGGCTTCATGTTGTGGAATCCCATTGTCTGTAACCCTGATTATCACATCCAAGGTGATACTTTGGTTATAGGCTAGGCACTCTTCGGTGCAGTATATAGCGCCAGTAGTCTTTTTTATTTCCAGCAGAGTCGTATTGTTAACAAGAAAATATGACAGCCTGGAGTTATCGCCCCTATCTAGGTCCTTTGCTGAAACCTGAAAATCATTTAAAGAAAAACTGTATACACTGGCTCTGTCCACCTGGAAGGAGTTAAAGCGCAAAGCTAAAAGATTAATAATACTACTACTACCACTAATAATAATAATAATAATAATTGTTTATTTCAGGGGCATAGCTCATATCTGTTTGGTTTCTTGAGTCCATCGACTCATACATGGTATAGTTACAGTAGGTATAGCAGATTATTCCAGTATTGAATTAATTTAGAGACATGAACACCCACAATGGGAATGGCATTTAGTAAGCAATTATGGCTGGATAGGACCTGGCTTCTGAAGCTGTATACAACTTTGCGCTGCAACTCAGAAAAGGAAGCTATTCTATTAGCAACAAATGTGCTTGACGCACTATTACGACTAGTCAAACCAAGAAGCCGCCGCAGAGCATTATTATAACAAACTGTTATTTTACGCATAGATGCCGGAGTGCGGTTATGCCACAATGCAGGACAATATAGGTTGGCACAGTATGTTTGAAATAATCGACATTTAACCTCAGGTGAAAAAGCTGATAATGTTCTTAACACGATTTAGATCTGATACATAATGAACGATGCTGTCTCATTATGTCATCATTATCACGCAACGTATCCGTTACAATATAGCCAAGGTAGGTATGGCTACAGACATATGGCAGTTTGACAGAGTTAAGCATAAAAACCTTCCTTTTAAAATGATTTACATGTTTGGACTCAAACAACATATAGAGAGAATTTTTAGGGTTATACAGTATGTCATGAGATTTTGCATACTGTTCAAATATATTTAATAATTTATTCAGAGCAGATGTAGATGGAGCAATTAACCTCATACCACATGCGAAGCACAGGTAATGCTTACATCTATATCTTACGCTTTGCCATTACCTTATCTCCAAACTGAAATTGTTAACAATCAGACCTGCAGAGATACACTGCTATTACGAATTAAATTTAACAATATAGAGAACGAATTAACCATGAGCATTTACTAGAAATCTAATACCGGAAGACATACAGGTACATGACAAACACAGCCACGCTTTATTCTGTCTTGTTAGGTCTCATTTTTTTAATCCCATATCATTTATTAGATCATGAGGTGGCTGGGTGATATTTATTGATCTGTTCATTTGAACAGAAAGTTAAAAGAGAAGAACACCTAAAAACCGTATTCTATAAGTAAGTAAAACTTTTTGTGTGTAATACAATACATTAATGTCCAGTTTTATAATCTGATCGTAACTCTGGTTATCATCCATTAAAAAAGATCGCAAGTACCAGTTGAGTCATCAAACCTTGTGTACAGCAGACTTCACTGATCTATCATAGGATAGTTCAAAATTGGCTGACCAACCAGAGTGCAGGAAAACTTAGCAGCACAGGATTTGATGACTCAAC
>JARFOD010028106.1:0-10714 GCA_031763545.1 Mopalia muscosa
GCCTCTTACGATCGACCAAGGAAGCCGAGGGAGTATTCTGCAGGGCCATGGCCCACCCGCTCCCTCACGGGGCGTTATATAAAGTGATCTGTCAGGAGAGGTAAATTTAAAAAAAAAATAAAAAAAAAAATAAAAAATAAAAAATAAATAAATGGTTGCATTTAATTGTCACATATAATCAATCTTTCTCAGATCCTTTGCAAAAAATATTTTTGGCTGATAAAAATTGAGAGAGTTTCTCAGGCAATTCGTTATGAAAAAATGTTGAGGGCGAGAGGCTTTTTTTATATTTTTTTTATTTCAAAATTCCAGGAGTCTTTTTTTATTCTATATTAACGCTTTTTTTAAAAAAATTAAATGATGATAGTGCCTTGCAAAATGTCCAATGCTGTAGTTTTTCAAGTTTTGACTCCTTTTTCCCTAATCCTGGTAGCTTTAATAAGTTTATGTTTGAGATACTATCTACTGTATAGTTATCCAAAACCTATGGTGGTGGCAAATAAACAAAACATCTATAGAAATACAGCTGGTGATCACAATGTGTGTTTTGACATTTGTACAAAATTAGATCCAGTTTCATGATGTGCAGTACTTCAAGACGCTTGTTAAGGGAGATAACTACCTGTTTTAACCTTGACATTTGAACTCAATTATCTCCCTTTAGTCTATAAACTGGAAGTAAAACAATGTGAGACCAGAAAGTCTCCAAATGTGATACAAAAAGGCCTGTTATTTAAAAGTATTGGTTAATATCGAACGATTAAAAACAAAAAGATTTTTTGTTTTTTTTAAATATAACTTCTTTGGGAGATATTCAGAAGAAAACATATCATAAGCTTACTTATAAATGCACATTTAGAGGACTGGTGGATGATTGATACTGTTAAGGGCAATAACGAATACGGTTTGTTTGTTTGTTTGATTGGTGTTTAATGTCGTACTCAAGGGTATTTCACTTAGACGACGACGGACAAAAATACAGAACATCACAAACAAATCTGCTTTCCGTTACCCGTTAGCTCTGAGAACACCAGGGCAACAAAAAGCAACCTCTTTTCTCGCCTCTTACGATTGACTGAGGAAGCTGGGGGAGTATTTTACAGGGCCTGCTGGTGTTAAACGGCCCACCTGCTCCCTCACGGGGCCAGCTATGATTAATATATGATTAAAAAAATGTTTTAAAGATTTTTCACCTGACATTTATATTGAAACCCATATACCTCTTCAGACCACTTCTGTCAATCCCTGATTCATTAATACAGTTTGGTTATATCAACAAGCCACAGTGAAAGTTGGCTCCACAGGGTTTGTGACAGATACACAAAAAACTTAGTTAGTGGGAAGGAAAAATGTTAGTCAGATTCTGTGCAATTTGTCAGTATTGTTTTATAGCAAATATTGCAAGAAAATTATCATCTTGCAGGTATACATAACAAGTAGAGGGAAATAAACGAGACCATAAAAGCAAATTAAAAGAAAGGAAAATATATCAAAATTAGAACTGAAAAAGACTATATGGTTTTAAAGCCCACTTTCCAAAAGCTGAATCTACAAAGGGAGATAATTGTTATTGCTACTCATAAAGTTGAAAAAACACAGACATTATCTCCCTTTGGTTCACATGGTGCAGTGTTAAGTGAAAAAGTTTTGACCTTGCACAGATAAAAAAGAACAAATCATAGGATTTTTTCTTCAGCCAATAAGTAGACACAATGCATTAGTAAGAACAGATAAATCTGAGTTATTAATGTGTATTGTGAAAACAGTATAAGTTATTAACATTGGTACAAATATATGCACATATTATATATGATAAATAGTGAGCGTTAGTTTTGTGTACTATATTGAAACATATTCTTTAATTGGGGTTTAAAGTTGGACTTCAATTATTCCACTAATATGACAGCAGTATACTTCGTACTCAAGGGTATTTCACTTATATGATGACCTGCCAGTCCAATGGGTGAAGGAAACCACCATTAACACAACTGGCAACAAAGACAGGACGGGACAAATACAGGACAACAACAGGACGCAATATAGCCACCAAAAACAGATCAGCTTCCTGTTCCCCTTTAGCTCTGAGAGCACCAGGGCAACATGAAGCTTCCTCCAACCACCTGCATCATTGATGGAGGACCAGTAATCAGAAAAGCTAACTACAAACCCCTGAATAAAATGTACTGCTTCAAAAATAGCTCACAATCCATGTACATGTATTGTACCTTGAGAATGATTGATGGATTGTCAACTTCACCTAGCCTTACTATGGTGGAAAACCTCATAAAAACCACTCTGCGATTGCTGCAGCCACAATATGTTACAAGCTCATATGGTCGACAGGTGGACTCGATCCAGTGCACAGTACATCGAAGCAGGTTAAGTTTAGTAAGCGCGGACCCTATCACTAAACCACGGCTGCGGGCCCGCCATGCTTAAGGGTTTTTCACTTATATTATGGCGATGTATTCAAACAATAATTGACACTAGCATAACCAAGATGTGAAGCGTTGCCATAATGTTGGAAAGTGAATTTTTGTCCAGTGCTAAGTACAGACAGCATTACTACTCTTCACAACAAACTGCCCTAATCCAGGGGGCCCTTGGTTATGGAAGGAGCAAAAAATCTAAAGAGGGGAAAAAAAAAAAAGGTACAGCCATCATTATGTCGATGGTTTGAATAGGGCTAATGACAAGCTACTGATCACACTACAATACAAGCTTAACAAACACAATTTTTTAACATCCTCAATCAAGGACCGTAGTTTTTTTTAATTGCAAATTTATAAATAACTATCAATTCTTTAGAAAAGCTACATCGATAAAGTCTAGCTTATTTTACAGATAAACTTGATAAAGACTTTGGAGAGACTGTGGCTCAAAGCAGAAGTTCTCAACCGCATAAAAAAAACACTAGTTACTGAGATTATTGCTGAAACACAATGTATATCTACCGCTAGATATATGTCTACTTTTTCGAATAGGCTACATTGTTACTTGACACTATCATGTTATCTACACTGGTTGAAAACAGTCAGAACTAAATAAATAAATATTGTTATTGCAAAGTATGTACAAGTAACTGTTATGGACATTTTCACATAAAAACAGTCAGTGTATATATAAATACCTTGAATATCTTATGTATCTGAATCGCATTACTAAGTTATGAGTAGCAGCTTTGCGACTGGCAGAAGACTGTCCAATCGATTTATGACAACACAAAACTTGGGATCTATTTACATTTGGGTTAAACCCAAATACTTCATTATGCAGTTGCACATTTGTCTATTTTCTAACATTTAACATGAAAGGATATATTTTAATGATTATCCTACTGATATGAACAATGATTTGACTGATAGTTAAGAATAATGGCTGCCTGATGCTATATTTGGTTATGTATAAAAAATATTAAAAAATTCTTAAATGGAAATAAAATCATTAACAGTTATTGACACTAAATTACTGATTGTAAGCATGTATGACTAGCTACCAATTTTCCTTAAACAATAAACATGCATAATAAATAATTCGTAATAAATGTTAGTTTAAGTTTGTGTGTTTGATTGGAGTTTAACACAGTACTTAAGGTTATTTCCTCCCAGCACGGCATGCCAACTCAATGGATAAGAGGAAACCACCCTCAATAACATGGGCAAGGAAAACAAAATACAAGACGATAGAATTCAGATCAATCACAGGCAGGTGCTTAGCCAGAAATCTGAAGTAGGGTGTCCAAAATCAATCACCAGACATAATACTAAGGCAATCACGAACAGATCGGCTTCATGTTGTCCCTTAGCTCTGAAAGCACCAGGGCGACACGAAGCTCCCAGAGGGTAAAAATTATAATATTTCATGGTTGAAAAGGTGAAGCGGACATAATGTTAATCCTACCATACTAAATATAGAGAAAATCACAATTTAAATGCCACCACCAAAATGAAACATATATATGTATATATAAATACAATACAAAAAATGTAAATGAAATGGCATACAGAGAGTTATTGGAAACAGACCCCTGAATATCCCAGACACTGCAGAGCATGAGCGTAAATCAAGAAATAGATATTTGATAAACCACTCCGAGTCCATGATTTGTCTTTTCTATGAGCGAAAGAGACAAATTATTGTTTCTTAAAGCAAGCTTTTTAAAGAGAGAACAATTGGAATGGCAACATCTGATTTCTTTATTGACAGTTGCCAATCACCAGGAATGCATCAACTCCGATCTGACAAGACAAGACAGCTAGAATACAGGACTTCACAGGATGTAATACAAAGACGTTACAAACAGAGGGGTTTAATGTTGGTCTTTAGGTCTAAAAGCACCAGGGCAACGGACAGCTCCCTTCCAACCTTCCACCTTAGCCAGAGGACTAATGGGTGAAGCGTAAAGAGAGTGAATTGGTTGACATCCTTTCAAATAGAGATTTTTTTCTGCTCATGAGTCATGTCAGGGTAAAGGTCAGGGGTCATGTTCACTGTAATCCCAAAATGCTGATGCCTAATCTGAAACATAACTGATGCCAATAAAATAAGCTGTAGATATATAATTTTTAAATGAAAAGCATGCAAGACGTAGTTCACTTACAATGTGTCTACTGGGGTCAGACATGACAGGGGAGGAGAAGGCGCGTACATGGTTGCCATGGAAACCACCACCAGACTGTAACACAACATCCAACATTCTAAATACAGCCACCGTAATCCATGTTCATGATCTAAGTTTTTGTTCATTTCCAAACTTATGAGAGCAATTATGTTGATGTTTGAAAAACAAAACACTAATAATAAATAATATTTCGACAAGTACATAAAATTGTAATTAAGCAATAGCCTTAAAAAAAGGTACACACAATTTTACAAAAAAAAATAAAGTAAAAAATATGCATGGAGAGGTAAATAAACCAAAGTGTTCTTTATACTTAAAGCATTTCTTAATATTACAGAATGAATTTTATGATGATAGAGTTTATATGCATAAAGATATTTCAATTCGATGTATTCAAAATGTAAAAAAAACAACTGTAAAATGAAAATTGTTTTACTGTTAGTAAATCAAGTTATCTACAGTGTTTAGGAAATACAACTATATGAAAAGAGGTCAGTTGATCGAGGCGCTAATAAATTGGATTTGCTGTAAAATGACATCGCACCATACTGAAGTCCTATGATATATGTGCTATGAGCCATGTAACTACAACACAAGACACAATAGAAAGACATCACAAACAAATCAGCTTTATGTTGCCTCTTAGCTCTGTTTGTTTGTTTGTTTGTTTGACTGACTGGGTTTTAACGTCGTACTCAAGGGTATTTCACTTATATGACGACGTGCCAGCCCAATGGGTAAAGAAAACCACCCTCAACACCACTGGCAACAAACAAAGACAGGACGACAACAACAGGACGCAATACAGACGCCACAAACACATCGGCTTCCTGATCCCCTTTAGCTTTGAGATCACCAGGGCCACATTAGGCTCCCTCCCAACTGCCTGCTCTTGTTTGAATAAAAAGTAAGTGGATATTTAAAAGTTGAATTAAACAGAATGCACTGAAATGGCACTGCCCTTTATCAAATTGAGAAGTTACGTTATTTTCAAACTAGAGCTATCCTACACAGGTGACAATCACCAGAAATAATCTGCTAAAGCTATTCCTACTGAAAAACTTGGCAAAGTAGTATCAAGCTACAACTCTCGCAAGATACACACAGTTGTCTCCCTTCATCTGGGTTATAAATTCAATCTACAGTTATGATCTAATAACTATACAACAATGTTGTTAGATGTCAAAAACCATTCCAAGAATCATGAAGATATAGTCAAGAGATTTGAAATAATTCCACAAGTCACCCAAGTCATGCAAACCATTTTCCATTTAAACTGATATAACATGCTAATTGTTTTGTTTCATTTAGTAAATAGGATTATTTAGGATAGATTGATTGGTGTTTTATGCCATGTTTAAGGCTATTTCATTTATATGACAGCGGTGTATTATAAAGAGTGAACAGTTTGTTTGATTGGGGATTAATGTCATACTCAAGGTTATTTCACTTATATGATGACTTCACACTGCATCTAGCCGTATTATGGTGGCAAACTGAGAGGAAACCTCGAAAAAACCACCCCGTGAGTGCCGGAGCCAAAAAATGTGATACGCTAATATACCTGATGGTCGACAGGCAGACTCCACTATAATGATACATCGAAGCACGGCCGCTGGCTTAAAGAGTGAACAGTGACCCAACCATAATGTGGTTTGTTTGTTTGTTTGATTGGTGTTTAACGTCGTGCTCAAGGGTATTTCACTTATATGACTACGGACAGAAATACAGGACATCATAAACAAATCTGCTTAACATTACCCTTTAGCTCTGCGAACACCAGGGCAACAGAAAGCAACCTCTTTTCTCGCCTCTTACGATCGACCGAGGAAGCCGAGGGAGTATTCTGCAGGGCCATGGCCCATCCGCTTCCTCACGGGACTATAACCTAAGTAAATTGCTCTGACAAGCTATATTCTAGCTCTGACGCTAAAGCGTTAAATGTGACACCGGTAATTAATCTCATCGCTTATACAGAACAACTGCTCTTAATCAGTGTGAAAAAGACAGACAAATATGTTTTGTGCTAATGAAACCCCTGATTGATTGCAACTCAATTGAATTGGTCGTCTTGAAAGTAATGCAGTCGATATAGTTATTGATTTCTCCATCACCTGATTTCATTGAGAAAATTTCTGTTCTGTCTTGACGAGGAAAATGAAATCTACTCTAGCCGAAATCTACTTGAACCCTTTAGCACCAATAAGCAAAGCCCATTGACCTTGGTTCTTTCCGGCCCGTGCAGTGCTTGTTTAATTGGTTAATCGTGTTTTGCGCCGTGTTCAAGGGTTTCTCACTTATATGACGGCAATGTGTTCCAATAGTTACTAACTGAGAACAATCATGCAAATGTAAAGTGCTCTGCTATGTTGGAAAATTAAATTCATCTTCTAGTGCTAAGTAAAGACAGTAGTGCCGCTCTCTAAACAAACTGGCCTCAGCCAGAGAGCTAATATGCGTGTTAACATCGCCATCAACACTCTACTCTGGGCCGCCTGGTTAACTTTTGATAACCTTTACCGTTATACAGACCAAGACGAACATGCAAACGTTTGGCCTTTTCCCTGATTAAATACCTTGACAGTATATAACTGGTATATAACTAATATAAATGGAACAAGTTCATTGATATTTTGAGACTATTATTTAAATAAATTTAATTGCAAATTACTATCATATTACAATATCTGATTGTGTTTATTTAAACATACAAACTGTGAAATAGAGTGTTAACCATCACATGTCTGTAAACAGGAATACACACTACGACTATTTTCATTTGCACATTCCATGTTATCCATGGTCTCTTTTGATCAAGACAGTTTGTTTGAAATGTAGCAATGATGCCTTCACTTAGCACTGAAGGAAGATTAACTTTCAAACAAAATCTAAACACTTCACATTTCATGTTTGTTTTTGGGTCATTCATTGCAGGAATTGCACGTGTGAACGGACCGTAATAGTACATTCTGAATAGAAATGTTTCAAATGAATCCATTAAATTTTTATTGTCATCACTGTATCGCCGTAATTGTGCTTTTAACATGATAGATACGTTCGCAAATGGGGACACGATTAATGACCGACAACGCATTATTAAAAAAATGTATATGGTGTTTAATGCTGCAGTTAGACTCTGTTTCTCTTACTAATAACTTCGAGGGCAAATATCGCAGATAAATAACAGCACCCCTGTTAATCATTTAAAAAACAATTACGGACTATATGACCTCCTCGCTAGCATTGGTTAAAAAGATAACTAAACATTTCAACAGAATGTTGTTATTCTAAATATGCTCCAATAAGACTGACACTTTTACTACTATATTGTTTAATTAGCATTGCAAGAGGTTACAGCGACAACACAGTCTGTCCATTGTGGAATAAACTCTCTCATTGGGTTATCCAATGGAAAGAAAGTTAGTCATCATAGTTGAAGAAAACGGTAGATATTACACATATTCACATTCACACACATTCTGGTCAATTCGATTTTAAGGTATTTGTTGACGAAATCTTACTGGATCGTACTTCCGTTGAAGATGTACGTTTTCTGTCTACATAGTACCGCACACTGATTCCTGTTATTTGTTTATTCTGCTTCCATTCTCGTAATATCATGTCATAACTTCCGCTGCTCCCTTTGGATTTTTTAGAAATTAACATCAAACGCGACAAGACACACTTAACAAAACTAACACGCATTATTTCAATAGATGTAAATGCATTTGTTCATTGTGTGTGCCAATTTGTATCTCTTCAAATTTACAATAATTCCAACGGGTATCCAGTGTGTGCCAGATACCAACTTTAGCAATCATATTATTTTATTAAACAACAGATTGCCAAGCATCTTTATTATTTTCTAAAGTTTATTTTAAAAACTAAAGTAAGATCTTACCAAATGTGAGAGAAACAGGCCACATTCACACATCCTCGATATAAGCTTATGAAACAACGTAATCAGTTTGCAATATGCCATTTCTAGATCGGTGTGATTGATGTATGACGCCACAGACAAGGAAGGTCAACATTCTTCTGAAAACAAGTTATTGAAAAACTTGTTATATCTACTTATAGAAGAGATTGGACAATTTCTTTGCATGTAGTTCTCCTTGTTTGTCAATCTGTCGTATTTATTATGAATATCTGCTAAATGATTATAACCAAAAAATTATTCCATTAAAAAAATACTTAAGGTAAACCATATATCGCAGACAATCTACTGACTAGTACTGTCCACCCAAACAAATATTCAATGATAAGATTGGATTTTGAGAAAATTGTTCCTGTATTTTTTTCAATCTAAGCAATATGCCGACAATAGAGCTGACAGCATGTGGCTGATGATACGTTTCTATGTTTTTGGGGCTAGATCCCCGAAGAAGAAATGGTAGAGGTGTACGTTTTTATATTGGTATTGTTGGTTGCAATCATAGAAAATATTAATTTGTCATTATCAGGCCCGATCTGCACCTTGTATCAAACACGAAAGGAACGAGAAAGCGGTCTGGAATATTTTAAGGCTGCGTCCTTTCTTATTCAAGGGCAAATTTTGTATTATTTATATTTGTATCGATTTTGCTATTTTAGTACTATGAATTTATCCCATCAAATTGTTTGCGACCCGAGGGTCAATTGAAGTATCTCTAATGTCTAAGATGCGGTTGTTTACAGCCGGATATTACTGTCCGGGAACACGGTCATTGCCTCGGGACATCTTTATGGAAGACTCAGCAAAAGGCAAATAAAACCGATGAATTTGTAGGAAGGCAAATATTAACTTCTGAAGTGAATAGATGACTGCCAATATCGCAGAAAGCAAATAGAAAGAATCAATCGTTGCAAGTCAAGCATTAGTATCTGAATATGACCTGACATGACTCTCGATGTGAAGCATATTTTTTCTCCACGGGAAAACTTTAGAGTAGTACAAACACAGTTAAAACATTTTTCGTAAGGCAAATACCATTTTGTGTTTCATTTAAAGTTAAAGATACATAGAATACCACGTCTAAAGCCTTGCGTTATTTCAATAATGAACTATATGCTTTTTTAAAATGAAAACACACCATTTGTTGTCGTTTCATATCAACAAGTAGTCAAAATAATATCCATTTGAAAGAAACCTATTTCCAATAAAAATGATCGCTGTGGGGCTTCAATGCATTTACATTCATAAAACTGGTTACTATCGCAACACAAAGCAAACTGCGGGGCTGCCATCTTGCCTGTACCGCTGTTATTATGAACAGATGAGTTGGATAATGCGGAGGGCACACAGGCGATTATAACCGCCCTGTCGTGGCGAATGCACCAATCGTTGAAAACCTCGCCACGCGTGTTCAGTATGCGACAGCGATTATGATCGTCGAAGTAGACCGGCCGACCAGTCCTTCAGATCAAATATATTTTCAACAGATTTTTAAACGCCAGCGATTGATCGCCCGGAATGATCACCCATGTTTTCATGCAAGCGACTGCAATCGCGAATCTATGCTGTTAAACCAATCCGAGTTTTGAGTTCTTCTAACGTGATAAACAGAATGGCAACTTCCATGACTGGAGTCAAATTTTTTTTAAATTATTTTGTAAATACATCTGTTCTCTCATCGGAGTCTACGTCTTAATCTTATTTCGATGGGCAAATATATTCCCGTTTTAATCTCGCCATATTGGACAAAGCACGTGACTTATGTTACTTTTTGTAAGGTACAAAATACTCCGGATCGCTCAAGACGGCCGAAAACTTTTGCTGGCGATCAAATCGCCGCGAACGGGAGATTATAATCGCCTGTGGCTCCACCACACCAGGTTCATGCTTAGATTCAGCTCTGTCACCCCTTTTTAGCGACGTTTCATTCGTATTTCATAAGTGCAAGTGCTACTTACCTATCTAAGTTTGACTTTTTATTTTGTAATTGGTTTAAACATGATTTTATTAGATGGTAAACACTTTAAGCCAAATGCTTATCCTGAGAAAAACAAGGTTTTCATACAACATATTAATTAGTATATTTGGAAAACAAAAAGAGAATTGTGCAGGTGCAGGACTGTACACTGTGAACGGGTAAATACATAAATATCGTTGTA
>JARFOD010028139.1:0-10713 GCA_031763545.1 Mopalia muscosa
AACGGTTTATCAAATTCAGCCCCCTAACTGGATATTTCCTGCCAAACGACTCTATATTTCCGAGTTTAAATTTGTGTGTACTCAAAATATCCGCGTGAAATTAAACGCGGCCTACCAAATCCAATAAACCCACCTCCCAGTCTCGCATTGAATATGTAAATGAGTTCCCATTGGTGCAATAACGCGGGTCACGTTATCCTTTATCCATCGATTTATCTCAGACAATAGGAAGATTTGAACAGAAACCTCGACAAGTTAAATCAGCCTGAGTAATGGGCTTCCAGTTTTCATTTCCGGTCCCTCGCGTGACGTCATGGTTATGGCACCATTACTTCCGACTTCGTATCGTCGATATTAGCCATTGGATCTGTGGGATTAGATTAATATTCCTAAAGTACTTTTAAAGCTGTACTGATGGAGCCGTGATTATAGTTCTGCCTGGGCCATGTACTCCCCAGGTTGGATCCTTTCCGTCTATCCAGGATATTTAGGCAGTTCATTCTAATGGGTTCTAGTATAACACTATTCACTCTACAGCAAGAATTGTTCTTTGAGGATTGTTTTGAAAAGACGATGGTTCTATGTACAACAATTAAAACAATAATGTACGTTTTTGGGGGTTTAGAAAAAAGGAACCCGTCAGGTTCTTCAGCAAATCATTGCAATGCATTGTGGGACCCTTAATTGTTCTAACTGGACCCTTTTACTTAAGCTAGTATAGAAACTTTTTCCAATATCGACTTACGTTTTTTGTCGTAATAACTCGATATGGGACCACCGTCTTTTCTAAAGAACCCTAATTCCTGACAGTGTATACAGTTAATCCAAAAGAGTTCCATATAACACAGAACCATAACGGGAAGAACATGAAATGGTTCCTTCAGAGCCATGTTATTGTGCTAAGATTGTAGGAACAGTTATGACAGATATATATTTGTGCGTGGGCCGTGGCTCAGTGGTAGCGAGTGCGCTTGCTGAACTGAACATGCTTCGATTTACCGTCCACGGGTTCGAGTCCGCCTTTCAACCATCAGGTATATGAGCGAGTCACATGTTGTGGCTCCGGCAATCGCGGGGATGGCTTTTACGAGGTTTCCTCACGGTTTTCCACTGTAATAAGGCTGTGTAGAATGTGAAGTGGACAATCCTTCATCATATAAGTGAAATACCCTTGAGTACGACGTTAAAACACCAATCAAACAAACAAACAAATCCATTTTCATGTCAAAATAAATCATTTCTCCGCTGAACCCTCCTCACTTTTGATCGATTTAAAAAGTCTTCACCTATTGGGCTGGCACATGAGTAAACTTAAATAACCTTAAGTACAACATAAAACGCCAATCAAACAAACAAACCATTTCACAATTTATAGGCCTACTTAGACAAAATCTAGACTTTTAGGTACACAAGTATACTGGCCACTCTATTTAGTAGGAATACTTGATATACTCTTGTCTGGTAGCTTATATCAGGGAATCACACAAAGTGACTTGCAGTTACGTGGGCTGATTTTTACTAGGTTTTCACTCTGCTTTCTACCATATTTATGTAATAGGAATGAGAAGTGGACAATCCATCGTCTTATGAATACTATTTGACTTCTATCTAGTCCTTAAACTGCATAGGAGTAAGTAGTATACAGCTATGGGGACTGGGACATCATATTTTCACATGGAACAGAAACTTTTAGAAAAAAATGAATTTAACCTATATTTCCCAAAAGCTGTTGATTTTTGGTCAACTTTAAAGCATTGCCATGATTTAAAAGTTATTTCATTGATACTGCTTTATCTACTTTAGGTTTATTTGGATCCACCCCAGCAGCTACACAGGCTTCAACAGGATTTGGAGGTACTTAGTAAACCACTTATATGATTGAAATGATCCCAGCAGGAGAAACTGGATTTCATTTAAACTGAATTGTTATATTGACAGGCAGACCTCGAGATGGTTGAGGCAAATATAAATAAAAAACAAGTAATGTAATTATCAAATTTTCAAACATTAAAATTATCTCATTTTTGAATTGTTCAGTTAACCAGATTAGGATTTTATTATTTATGTTTTATTATTTATAAATCTGTATGCAATGCCGGCTTCAATGCGAGTGAAATCACACAAGTGGAATGACATTTAGTATGGCATTGTTGAATGTACTTAATAAGCTTTACACAATATGTTTTGCTTAAATCACCATTGTTTATTTCAGGTTTCAGTTTTGGACAAACAACTGGAACCACTGGGACCACAGCCTCATCAGGTACCGGTAACTTGCCCATCAGTAGCGTATTTCATTCATCTACTCAAAAAATGATCAGGCCTTTGTTCTTGGAAAGAACAGACTTAATATGTTTTGAAGCTCGATTGTCATCTCAATGTTTCACATAGTCCTGTAAGTCCATCAAAAATCAGTCATAAATTGCAAGGTGCTCATCAGTATGAATGACTAGGAGTCCACAGTATAAGGGGCAGCACTGAAGTTCAGTCAATAAGTTATAATAGGAGGCTGTTGGAGACCAATGTATCTGTGCACTATATGCAACACCGGTTATAAGGAGAAAATTAGCCATTTGTTTGGCATTGTGGTTGTTACACTATACTATTTAAACAAAATTGTGGAAAACAGTAAACTGTTTTCAGTTTTATTTTACCCTGTCCACTAAGGCATTTTAAGTGAGATTTCTTGTCCACTTGGACGTGTGGATGGGTGTTTGGCTAACCCTATAGTTCAGACTGATTGTGCAGAGCTGTGCACTAAAAGTATGTAGTATTTTGGTAGCTCTGCTGTCTGAATAAAGCCTGTGACCAGCTTGGTAGGTCATTATTTTAAAAAAACTAAAGATTAATGCTATTTAGAATAATTTTTGACAAAAAATATCACATTTTCACATATTCTGAAAAGATTTCAAGCTTGCAAACTGAAAGGGTGGACTATATTGATTGATAATCATAAAGACAATTGAACAGAAAATCACAATTATCCGTTTGTTTCAGAACAAAAGATACAGTGTCTGATGTAAGTCCGATAAAGTCTGATAATGACAAGATTTCGTTCAACTATCGATTTGAATCACTCTAAGAGAAACTTTTGACATTTTTGCTTATTTGTGCAATAATAAAATGAAGTGTAAATATGCATGAGGTTAATCTAACGGTCCTTTGAAAAAACTAGGAAAAGACAAGTGTTGCATTTTATTCTTCTAACTAGCAGTAGATTACTTAATCCAATTAAAAAATACATAAAAATTTGTTTGATGGGTTACCAAAACAAGAACACAGGTTATACCAATTATTAATTAGAAAATTTACATGTATTATAATCACCCCTGGAAAAAATATAAAATTTCTCTTGACTACTAATTGTCAGGATAAAAAGTCCTCACCAGTTGCTACATACATGTGCGGCGAATACGGTTTGAAAAAAATCTTGAGCATCACCCACTATAGGTTTAACTTTTATAGGATAAATTCAACTTTTTTTGGTTTGGCATTTATAAGAGGGGGTTTCCTAAAGAATTATAATAACACATTCAAAAAAAAATCCTCACCAGATGAAGGATTTCACACGACCATCTGGACCCTTCAAGGGTTGTATGTTAACTGACTTTTATATCACCACAAGATAGCGGAGAGCCACCTAAAGTTAACTGTAAATACTAAGTAGGACTGTTATAGTCATGGTTCACAAAAAATTTGTTTACTCTTGATCTGTAGCTTTTTGGTTTGGTCCACCATTCAGTATACTGAAGTTATTATTTTGTTCAGTTGAGAAATAGAGACCTAAGTGTTGTAACATTTGCATTCATGCTACCCATTCCATTAGCAGTAAATCATACAACCTGTGCACGAATAGTTGATATCAGAGCATGAGGTTAACAGCATTATTTACAGTTAATAACTTATAGAGTTGTTGAGGAATAAAAGTTGATACTTTTCAGCTTAAAAAGTGAATTTTACCATTTTTAGATGAAGGTATACTGTGTTATGATATTGTAACCATTTTTGCAAGAATACTGTATCTTGTCGCAATAAACTGAATTGTAGAATAGATTGTTTGTTTGATTGGGGTTTAACGTCCACTTGAGGGTATTTCACTCACATGACGGCTTTCCAGCCCAATGTGTGAAGGAAACGAAAAGGGACAAATACAGGACAATAACAGAACACAATACAGACTGCACAAACAGATCGACTTCCTGTTCCCCTTAAGCTCTGAGAGCACCAGGGCAACATGAAGCTCCCTCCAATCACCTGCTTGAAGAATTGAAAATTAAAAATAGGTAGAGTAATGACATGTTGAATAATGACAAGTAATAAAGAAATTAAACATCATGATAACAATGTTATTGTTAAACCTAACACACTTGTCAGTGTTTTGATTTGTATTGTTTATCTTGTTCTAGGGTTTGGTGGATTTGGAGGATTCGGAGCAAACACGTTACCTGGAGCTACTACTGGTGGATTTGGTACAGGTACTGCATTTGGAGCAGGAACAAGTACATTAGGAGCTGGAGGCACAGGGCTTTTTGGTAAAACAAATATTTACAGTGTGTTAGAATTGGTTAATGTTGGTCATATAATGGTATGACAAACGTTTGTCAGTCAGTCCCTTTGTCATGAGTGGTATGGTTCCAATCAATTTATGTAAGGTCTTTCTTTTTCTCCATCACATCTATAGTAAGTGGAGCACTTAGAAATGCTACTCGGTGTTCATCCGTCCGGCGAAAAGTTGTAAACATGCTTGTTTGGAAACAAATTTACTGATTAATTTCAAAGGCGGTATGTAGTTTCCTCCTGTTAACCAAATTTCACCAAATTCTGCAAAATGGCCGTCTTTACTAGTGCTGAAACGGGTAATCGGGTACCCGTGAACGGTTACAAACTGGAAGGTATTCAAATAGTAAAATCGCTAACCGATTAACCGAAAATTTGACATGCCCCCTTAACTATGCCGGGCCGTGTGCAAAGTGCTTGGTAAACTACATTCAGAGAAATCTTCCCCTGTGTTACAACAGTATTGTACAAGCACCAAACCCCTAAACTTTCAACCATATAATAAATATTTTTATCTGAGTGATCTTGTAATTCATTATTTCAGGTCAACCGCAGCAACAGCAACAGTTGCAGCAACAACAACAACAGCAACAGTCAGCCAATGAACTTAGTAACATTGTAACATCGGTGTCCATGCCACAGATCTTCAATGATGAACGTGATGTGTTAATTGCCAAATGGAATCAGTTACAGGCGTTCTGGGGCACGGGCAAGGGCTACTACAGTCAGAATGGTGTGGTGGAGCTAAAGCCTGATAACCCTTTCTGTAGATTTAAGGTAATGGAAGATATATCATGTAAACATGGAGGATTTTATCATCTGCTTATTTAATTAACACCTTGTTGCAACAGGGTGGTAGGAGGAGCCACCTGCGTTTAAGTGCTGACAAGGTCAATTTCAAACCTCAAGAACGATGTTAACCCCATAATATCAAACAAATAATTGTACTGTTAATCAACAGATGTAAGTAAATTCATATATGAATAAATCTTTCTAATCGTTTTACTTTTATTCTCTATGAAATTAAATCTAAACAGTCTGTAAAGATTGATAGCATTTTAAATAATGTGGGCATTAATAAAGCATAATGATTTACAAATTAACACTTATGTTTTCAATAGTTGTTGACCTTGTGTGTTAGTTAAGGAGGTCATTGATTGTACCTGACCAGTGAGGAACAGTAGCACTGGGGAGATGTAGAATGGTATTCATCTCACCCTATAAAGAGCAGTGTAATGGAAGAGTAGCAATACTAACTTTATTTAGCACTAGAAGTAAATTCATTTCCGAAGGTATAAAAACCTAACATTTTATGGTTGTGCTGGTGTCCATTATTGTTAGAAAACACAGTCATCATATGAGTGAGGTAACCCTTAAACACGACGTTAAATGCCAATCAATCAGTGGTCATGGTTTGATAAAGGACTCCCTGATGTTCACAGGCTATAGGTTACAGTTTGTTGCCTAAGGCAAAGAATGAGGATGGTTTGGTTTCACTGGTCATCAAACAGAAAGATGAAGATGTTAAGAAAGTTCAACAACAGTTTATAGATGCACTTCATAAAACCCTAGGCAGTAAACCTACCTTATCAATTTGTGTTGAGGGAGTTCGGCCATTGCCTGATGATCAGTAAGTTCTTCTCAAATATATTATCACATTTCTCCATCTTTTACAGTTTTTAATTTTTTTTATCGATAAATAATTGTTTAGTTGCTAAGATAATAAAACAAAAAATAAAGCAAGGAAAGAACTTTACTAACACTTCAGTCCTACTTCCTTAAATTCTCATCCTGATTATTTCTGTAGTTGTTCTGAACACAAAAAAACTTAAAGGGCAAGATTAACATTTTATCTTATATCACAATATCAATACATTATTATTGATGCTGATAATTAACATTTTTTTTTATCGATAGTGATAATTGTGGATCAAATGATAATTTGGCTCTCAATGTAAATGCAGTTTAACTAACTAGATTCTATATCATAAAAGAAAACGGATTTGGACTGAAAACCACCGTTAACATTTATTTGTAAAATTTTGTCTCCAGGACCGAGATGATAGTGTACATCTTGGAGAGACCAGCCGTGGGACCATCAAAACGACTCAGTTCCTCAGATGTGGCAAACTTCATGAATTCAACAAACATAAAAACACAGCTGCAGAACCAGTTGAAGATAGAGAGTGTGTTACCTAAAACTGGTCTTTCTGCTGAACATCTCAAACACTACCTGGATAACCCTCCTGCAGGTAACACTTTCATTCAGAATTAATCACCTTCTCAAAATTTCAACAAAGGTATTGCAGAAAATTTTCTAGTCAATCTTTATATTGAGAGTTTTTGGGGTGTGGGATTTTGTAATGGATGTTCCTCTGTCGGACTGAGTAGTTACAGCTAATGTTTCCACCTTTGTCTAATTTTTTTTCATTTTCCTCCAATGATCCTAGTGGCCCTGGCAATCGCGGGGCTGGTTTTTACAAGGTTTCCTCTCGGTTTCCACCGTAATAAGGCTAGGTGAACTTGAAGTGTGCAGTGTGAAGTGGACAATCCGTTGTTATATAAGTGAAATACCCTTGAGTACGATGTTAAACCTCAATCAAATGAACAAACAAATCCAATGATCCTGTCATTTAATTAAGAGTAAACTTTTTGTGTATTAAAAACAGGCATGGGAAGGAAAATTGTCACATTCAAGGGAAAGGGTGGGTGGGTTGCTATATGGGTTGCCTGTTGGGTGTCCTTGCCATTAACCCTTTAAAGCCCAGTATATCATATATAATATAGTTAATTGATAATGCGTTAATTACATGATGTATCATATATGATACAGTCCCAAAATGTAGGTCAACTGTCGCGTATGTGCAATTCGATTATTGATATTCCATTTTAGCCATATAACCCTTACTCTGTAAGAGCCCCATACATTTCTGCAAATTGGAACCGGGCTTGGACTTTAAAGGGTTAAAGTTGAACATAATCTGTTGGACCTAAATCATCGGTTACCATTGAGATATATTGTGAACTTTTTATTATTATATCACATGATAGTTTGTTGTTGTAAAACCATTAAATGTATTTCAGGTATTGACCCTTTGTTGTGGAACCAGGCTAAGTTAGATAACCCTGACCCTGAGAGTCTGATCCCTGTTCCTATGATAGCCTTTAAAGAACTCCACCAGCGCTTAAAACACCAGGATCAACAAACTAAACTACATACCAACAGATTAGATGTAAGTCAAAGCTCACTTTTATTCAATCCATTTCCTTGTGCTGATGTAATGCGATAAAATCCAATAATGGGTGGTTGGATCGAGCTTTTGTTGCCTAGGATTTGAGGCAACATGAAAGTGATGTTTGGGCTCACACTTTGTCTGATAGCACAAAGTATCATGTTCTGAAATTGTTTTGTTATCTTTATTTGTTGCCTGTCATGATATTATGATATGACATAACATTATTTGATATGATGATATGATTCATTGGCCATATATAATAATTGAGAACATTTGTTAGTTAAAAAAATGTAATATGGGGGGAATAAAGTCATTAAGGGCTTAATGAGGCAGGTGGCTGGAGGCATTGAATGCCATCAAAATAAGTACATGAAATCCCATTTAAATAATCCTAATCAGTCCAATGATAAGATCTTTGTTCAGTAGACAACTTTCACCTGACCTGGTTAATGTGTTAAGTTGGTTTCTCAGATCATTTTCTGTACTCACAAGATATGTGTAAAATAAAAAGGCCATTCATATTTAGGGAAGACATTTACTATTGGTCTTGTTTCTCCATAAATCATTGATTTGCTAATACTTGATATGAAACATGAGGGTAGATTTACTAGGTCGTTTTTACTATTTATATTTAATTTTTAGATTTATGATCTATTTTTTACTTCTGATTTGTAAATAAATTTTTGTGATGAAGAAAATTTGTGTATTCTGTCACTATTTCTACAGGTAATTTCCACTGACCTTGCTGACCTTCAAAGAAACCATAGCAACATGCTGGCTAAACTGGAGGAGTATAAACGGAAACAGTTGGAGTTAGGACACAGAGTTTTACAGGTTTGACTGCTTCTTACAAGTTGCTCCATAACCATTTAAATTACATTACAATGGTCAAGGTAAATGAATTTGCATGATGACAAAGGCTGTAAACTGATGCTTGTTCCATTTGTTTCATACAAATTAGACATGTTCAGCATAGAATGATGTTATTTGAAGTGACATCACTTCCTTGTCGAATGAGATTGGCCACAATGCCATAATTTGTTTGTTTTAGTTGGGGTTTAATACTAAAGGTTATTTCACCCACATGACGGCTTGCGCAATGTCATAAAGAAAATAGTTTATTTGAATACAAAAATGCTTCAACAACATCAAGTTTTTTGTGAACTCGTCTATTGTAAATATGCAAAGGGTTACACCTATTATACAGAAACAACTTTTCTTGATTTATTCTTAAATAATTATATTGAAATTCATAAATATTAAAGCGCTCTATATTGTGATAAATTTGATCTATTTCTTAAACGTGAAAATCAATTTATTGTTCTGCTTTGATGTATTTAACTGTCGCTAATGAAAAACAGAACAAAATCGTGTTTAAAATTAAAAATAGATGCCTAGTTCTTTTATCTTACTTTAGTAGAATGCCTCGTACTTTTTATGTGAATCTCAACTCTTGGTGTGTTTGGTTTTCTAGGTTGTGGTTAAACAGGAGGTATACAGAAAGTTAGGTTATGGGATTCAGGCAGATGAAGAACAGCTCAGGGTACAACTGGAGGCGTCACAGGCAGAACTAAACCATCCTACACAATTTAAAGTAAGTAAAACCAATAACTATGTGAAAGTGACATACAATGTATCACCTAAATTTGTCTCCCTTGGCTGTTGATTTCTGACACAAAGAAGGTAAACTTTTTGAAAAATTGTACATGCATATGATTGGCCTGTGCATTTTCTCTGCACAACTTTGATATCTAACAGCAGAAATGTCTGCTACTGAACTTGTGGAGAAATCAATCTTGTCTGTAGGAGATACATGGTGGTTGATGGGAGCCTGAGTGCCCTTTTATCATCTCAACAAGTCAATGATAAGCCTATATGTTGTTGGTAGCTCACTGCAAATTTGGCGCACCACTCTGATTCCTCAGTGCCTTGCCCGGTGTGCTCTTCTAGTTATTTGTCTCCAGTCTCATCATGGGTGATATCCTTTACAAATTTTGCTGACCTATACCATATGTGTGAGTCAATCTTCATGTATAAGCGTGTATATTTAGTTAAAGGTAAGACTTGTTTTATTGTACAGGGTCGTTTAAATGAGCTGATGTCTCAGATACGTATGCAGAATCAGCTAGGAATATCTCGCTCTGACGTCAGCTACCAGATGGATACAAGTTTACAGCAGGAGATTAAACAGGTAAGTGAAGCTCCTGAGGGTATGTACCCATTTCTTCACTGTCTGATGCTGTTATAATGCACTGGTTTTAGTCGGGTTTAGTTGTTGTCAGCTACACACAACTCTGGTCAGATTAAATAAAACTTTGTGTATTAGCTTTCCACTGAAGTTAATTATTATTTTTTTATCTCTGATTAAGAAATTTGTCATTGGCCATGTTGCTTTAATTCCCCAGACTATGCAGTGTCTTTGACTGCAAATGGTATTCATAAAATTGGCCAAACAGCACAAATGTATTAATATTGTTTAGATATTCTGTTTTACTAATCTTAGTGTTTTTACTATTCCATTCTGGCCGATAGTATGTGCCCTCTTGCTAAGGATAGTGTGTTCAAAGTGCAGTCATGCTATCTTTATTTAACGCTGGAGGAACATTGAGTTTCCAACAAAGCAAAATGTGTTATGTTTTATGGTAATGTGTGGTTATATTAATCTCCATCAATATAAGTGAAATAATTTAGAGCACTGCATTAATCACCAATTTAATTTGATTTCAGTTATTGCACCATCAGCAGGAAGGTTTGCAGCATTTAATCCACATCATTAAAGAGGATGCAGAGGATATCAAGCTGATTGAGCAGGGATTAACAGATAGCAGTCATACCAGGAGATAAGGACATTTGAGAGCTGAGCAGGGATTAACAGATAGCAGTCATACCAGGAGATGAGGACATTTGAGAGCTGAACAGG
>JARFOD010028161.1:0-10711 GCA_031763545.1 Mopalia muscosa
ACCCAGGACATTACTGACAACAAACATACCATCCCAGCAAGGGAAGGAAACCACCCAGGACATTACTGACAACAAACATACCATCCCAGCAAGGGAAGGAAACCACCCAGGACATTACTGACAACAAACGATTCCAAGATGATACAATCACAACTGGTAAAACACAAGGTTAATAGGTGCTAGAAAAGGTCACCTTTGTGTTTCACCTTTAACTCAGATAAAGATGGAAAATGAAAGAAACACTTCAAACTTAATATTTAAATCAAGGTGTGTCAAAAGCAGAATTCTATTAATGTTCAAGGCATTTATGTGTCATTGCAATAGAGAATTAAAGTCTTGTTCTCTGCTACTTGACTACAAGGTAACTTGTTCAAAGCCTGATTATCATTATTTCTAAGTGGTATTTTGCATTGCTTTTGGTCGAGGTTGTGGAACTAGGAGGGAGATTTGCCATCTTTTTAACTTTCTGTTAAATGCAAAAACTAGAAAGAATGTAGGAGGTACCCCAAAGTTAATTATATGAAATATTGCTGATCAAATGACATAATTACAGACCCTATGACAAATGGTAGCCCCATCTGACAAAGAAATTCGAATATTAAAAAAATTTTCACAAAAAACTTTTTTGTGTAACCCCCATTTACCACAATGTGAAAGTTAGAGTGTTTGTGAACATCAGAATGTTTTTGACGAGTTTGGAAAAATGTTCTGAGATATCTTTTAAACTAGATTAGGAAAACCCTGAAATCACTGCTCCTCTTCTTCAGATCTTGGCTATCAGATTTTTTTTTTATGAAAGTTCATACTTTTGGTTCCATATTACTCCATATTAAGTGAAAGTTTCAATAATGTCTGTCTGTAGACATGAAGTTAGAACTATGACTATAATTGCATGACCAACTATTATCGGAGTGATAATGAGAAGCAGATAAATTGATCTTTGTTACAATATATTTGATGATGTATGAAGTGACCGTTAATAATTTAGTGAGCATGTGCAGCTCTCCGTCTTCTTGATGACAGCCATTGTTTGGATCAAACGAAAGATGATCTGCGCTGGAGGAATACTAAATGAGAATTCCATAACTTGCATCCCATGATGAGGTAATATTATGCCAAGACACAAAGCTTTGAGAATAGTGGGCATGAAGCGGGAGCCAGAGTCCCTGGATGCCTGTTTAACCGCATGCCCAGACATATTCATACCACAGAGTTATGGCATGAGGTAGCATCAAGGGCTCTCTGATGAGACAGAGCTGGTAGTTAGTGAGTTGTTAGTGTGGATAAGGTTACCATGGCCAGGTGAGACTGTCTACTCCCGACCCTTGTCACACCTCCCAGGGTGACCAGAACAATAGTCAATCATTCCAGAGGTGTAATTAATGGTATGACCATCTTACGTCTGAGGTTTGTCTGACTGACCGATTGCTCTAATCTCGGGGGACATGCTGAGAACAAAGGCTTCTGCTGTGACTCAGATTTTGAGCACTGAAAAAGAGAATAAAATATTAATCAGCACTTTCTGAGATTGCTAGCTCTGCTAGAGATACTGGACATAGATTACTCTCATCAAATGACACTAGTCTCTATGGAGTATGCGTCTTTGCCAACTGGAGATTGCTTATTGTCTCTAGACTAGGGCAGGCCTCATGTGCCAGCAATTAAAAATTAATGTACCACTTCTAACACAGAGGAAATGGGAACCACTTGCTACAGTGGAGGCTGTTGCTTCTTCTGCTAGTCAAGACATGTCAGCATGATGAGAAACCGGGGATTTGCTGGCTGTCCTTGTTTTCCTGTAATGACCTGACAAAGCAGCTGGCAGACTGTTCCCTCCCTTCTTCTGCTGACATGTGAAACTACGCACTGGAACAAAGAAATGTTAACTTTAGCGCAGAGATTGCAATGTTCCCTGATGTAAAGCCCTCCCTATGTCCCCGACACACCCACCAAGCTTCGGTTTATAATTCCGATCTGTCTTGATAATGTGCTGTTATTTGAGAGAAATTGAACGAGGTTAAGAATAAATATTTTCCTATTCCTTTAAAATATGCTACCTGAGCAAAAGATTTTTTTAAATTTATTTTAAAAGCCTTATTTTAAATTTTTCTTCAATATTAGCACTTTCGTACAAGCCAAGTAGCCCTGTGTTGAACCTTTTTTATGAAATTTCTTTTTTTTTTTTTTTTTTTCGTTATTTATATTTACTGGTGGTCTTTACATTGTGCTTTTAATTTAAAGAATAAAAATGATTTTTTTTATAAATTAATTAAGTTGTGAAAATTGAGCATAAGATTTGTTTAACACTTCCACAGTAAGAACAATTACCTTTAGTAAACTTCTGTATTTCTTCGTTTTTTATAACATTAGTATATTACTAATGCTTATTTCTTATGTTTTCAATGTTACTAGTAGTACCTGTAATACGAGCATGGACAGAATTGTGTAGAGGGTAGATAAGAACTTAATTTTTTTTATCTGAAAATTGCCTTTTTGTAATTCCATGAAAAGCTAAAACTATCTAAAAAAAATAGTTAATCATAATTCGATTAAAACTGAAAGTAAAATGAAACTAATGACCTTTCTGTAGAGAAACTCCACATTTCTTCTCCTGACAAACATACGCTTCTTCCACAGTCCAAAGAATTATGAGGTCACAAATGCCACACCTCAGCGTGTGATCTCATCGCAACGAAAACTTCTTCCACTAGGCCATCAATAATGAGACGAGCTAAAAAATGTGCACGTGTGATCTGAACTTCATGCATTTTTCACATCATTGCTGACAAGAAAGAGAGAGGTGTGTTTAAATTTATCAGTCACCAAACCCCACTGGAGGGACACTGTTGATGATTTGCTTCTGAAAGTTGAGAGATTAAAGGAAGCTGTGTGTTTGAGAAGGGAGGGGTGCTGTGAACCCCGGGAGGAGAGAGTCTGGAACAGGGGAGGCCTCAAGAAACTACCCCATTAACCCTCAGCCCTATTCATAATGAACGAGCTGGCTTCGTGTTAGTGTCAACTAAGTGAAATTAGCTCTGTGTTGGAGAATAGTTCTACTGATTAAAACAAACCAGAGTGGCTTAATCATTTGCTAAATAATTTAATTGTTCCCTCCTTTCTTCCGGGAACACTATTCTCAAGTACAAGAAGGTTAAACTAGAAGTGTAAGGAGAAGTGAACTGTTTACCCAACAAGTGTAATATAAAGTAAGCATATGTTTTTACTGATGTCTTATGAAAGTCATAAGAAAACTCTTTCATTTCGTACACATTCTGACATTAGCTGAGTTCAACGTCAATATGTAGTGAATCAATACAGGTATGTGTTGCTGTCCCGTTTAACTAGAAATACTAATGCCACTGGAAAATTACCTTTGATCTGATTGCTTTAGGGTGCTTCACTTTATAGATGAAGCACATGTAATCCAAAAATGTCTACAGTGGCACAATGTATCCAGGGGTTTTTATAGTCACATTTTCACCAGGGATACTCGTCAAATTGAGTTTTTCTTAAATTTGATATTCAGTTTTGTTAAAAAAAAATTGAGTTTTGGCTTCTCTTGGCCACTGGCGAGCTATAAAATTCAGAATTTAAAGTGGATGACCCACAGATTTACTCACTTCATCCAGTGTCATATCCACCAAAATTTTTTTTTTTTTTTTTTCATTGACGATAAAATTTAGTATTTATGCATTTTGTGCGCCGAAGTCGTGCTAAAAAAAATGAGTTTTAGGCAATATCAAATTGAGTTCGATGAAAACGTTTTGTCTATAAAAACACCTGGTGTTAGTGAAGTACATTCCTCCATTGCTACTGTAAGTATAACCTATATATAAATATGCTTGAAACACTCTGCACTTAATCTGAGTGCAATTAACTTTTGTGTTGTGTACTCTTATACTTTTTAAATGAAGAAGATTTTTAATGAAGTAGAATAAATCAAATGTGTTGGAACTATCGCTTTTGATTGGTTAAAATGTTTTAAGTTAAACGTAAACCCGGAGTACAGATGGATATTCTTTGAGTTATATTATGGGAATCCAGATTGATAAACAAAACAGATTTATATGAAATGTCAATTGATTTCCTTTGATAAAAAAAGCCTAGTGCCATCAGACTTCCATTCTGGTAAATGGTTAATTGTGGATAATGTCCTATTGTCATTAAATAGAAGTGATATAGTTTTATTCAATGACATCAAAGTGTTCTTCATGAAAAGATGTTTCAGTATAAGCCAGATAATTGTACTTTACAACTGTGTCTACGTTATAATTATTGATGAATATTCCTGGTTGGCTAAGAGATGTTAGTCCAGTTATCATGTCTTTTCTTAGCCATTATATAAGTGAAATAACTTTAAGTATGGAACCAACCAATCACTGATACATGTATATTAATTAATATCTTGGGGCATGTAAATTTAATTTTACAGTAATTGCTCAAATTGTTTATAAATTTAATTTTATCATGATCCTTTAATTAGCCTCAAATGTCTGTGTGGGAGGAAACAGCCCAGTGAAAGCTTAGGAACATACATACAGCCCTTGGCCATGTACATGTATCATTTGAAAATCAGCCCACATTCATTATATAAAATTCATCCCACGTGTATTATGAAAGATCAGCCCACATGTAATATGGGAAAATCAGCCCACATGTATCATGGGAAAGTCAGCCCGCATGTATCATGGGAAAATCAGCCCGCATGTATCATGGGAAATCGGCCCACCTGTATCATGGAATAATCAGCCCATGTGTATCATGGGAAAATCGGTGAACATGTATTATGGGCAAATCGGTCAACATGTATTATGGGCAAATCAGCCCACATGTATTATATAAAATGTAGCCACATGTACTATGAAAGATAAGCCCACGTGTAATATGGGAAAATCAACCCAGATGTATCATGGGAAAATCGGCCCACATGTATCATGGAATAATCGGCCCACATGTTTCATGAGAAAATTAGCCCATATGTATCATGGGAAAATCAGCCCACATGTATCATGGGAAAATCAGCCCACATGTATCATGGGAAAATCAGCCCACCTGTATCATGGAAAATCTGTCCACATGTATTATATCAAAGTCAGCCCACATGTATTATGAAAGATCAGCCCACATGTATCATGTGAAAATCAGCCTACTTGTATCCTGGTAAAATCGGTCCAATTAATACTGCACTGGCATCATATGGGAAAATACAGTCCAATTGATACTGTACTGGTATCATGTGTGGAACACAGTCTAATTGATTCTGTATATGGCATCATATGAGAGGGACAGTCCAATTGATTCTGTTCTGGCATCATGTGTGAAATACAGTCAAAATGATACTGTACTCTCATAATGTGGGAAATACAGTCAAATTGATACTGTACTCTCGTCATATGTGAAATACAGTTAAATTGATATTGATAAAGATATACTGGCACAAAAATGTTAATTATTAAAATGATCAATTCTAGATAAAATTTGAACGACAGGTATATAAATAAATATTAATCTTTATTTGATGAAGTTATAAGGATTGATGAAATAGGGTTATCCTCATAGAAAACATAATTACTTATATTTGAATTTAATAAAATGTAACTTAGTCTACAAAATACTATACATATTTGAGGCAATTAAAAGGAGCTATCAAATTGTTACTAGGAGCTCTAATTTCTCTTTGCAGACTGACAAAGAAAACTTTAAGTTAAAAAAGCCAGGTTGTCTTTTAATAAAAAAAACTGATCGACAGCTCCACTACCTGTGCCCTGAACCAAATTGTTCAGCCTTTATTTGACAGATAACACATTGGTTTTAGTTTCTTTGTTCCAACAATCTTAGACTTGTTTATCCACTGGGCTTTCGTGACAAATAATTATTAAATACCTGGCAGCAAGCTAAAAAATTAATCAATGTATTCATTAATTCATTCAATCAATCCAGTAGCATAATAAAGCAAGCATTAATTTTGCTTTATCTTCGTTCCTCTGGGATGAGAATTATTAACGATGAATCCAGCTATAATAATGCTTCCTTTATTACCAGTGCAATATTGAAATAAAATTCTTGATTTTTACAGATTTCTCTTTGCAGAAGTGTGTATAGATTATATACCAGGAACAGGGATATATAAGGGAGTCTAACTTCTGTGTATTGCCAGGCCAAGATAATTACTCTCATAGTACAATGATCTTGGGAGAGTGTACCATGAGACTTTCGCAAAATTCTCCCACTCGTTGCTTTATAGTGGTTAGTGAGTTCGCTTTCTAAACCTACTACAATGTACCGTTCACAGAATTGAGTCCGTTTGTCAACCTTCAGGTACATGAGGGAGACACACGATGTGGCTTTGGCAATAACAGGGGTGTTTTTTTTAAGAGGTTTCCTTTTGGTTTTCCACCATAATACGGCAAAAATAGTGTGAAGTGGACAATCTGTTGACATATAAGTGAAACACCCTGGAAATGACGCTAAATCCCAATTTAACAAACACAAACAAATCTAAGAGAGACAGGTAACATATTAATCAAATAGGAAAGTTTGCTCAGTACTTCAGTTCATGGCTTTATGGTTACAATGTAGCATGTTGGCCGTTTAATCGTGTCTTGAAATGGCGCTCATTAGTTCGAGGCCATTATCAGGTTTATTATAAGTCACATGATGTAACCCCAACAATTATGCGGATCGACGGAGGGTGCGCGTGGTTATGTGGTTTTCCATCACGTTTTTTATGCAAGGAACTGTGTGAAATGGACAATGTGCCACCATATATAAAGTGAAATACACATGAGTATGGGTTAGTTTTGGCTTATATTAGTACCCTAAAGGACTACATGAATTGTTTTGGTTTTTATTTCTCTAAGAAATCATCCAAACTCATGGATCAAAACATCATTTGAAATACGCCACTATAATTTCCATTGTTTAAAAATTGGTATTTCAATTCCCCAATCTCTTAGAAGACAACCTTATCATTATGTTGTGATATCAGTGTTTGTAGATTGATGTAGTTTCTAGGCAGACTGAGACATGTATGGGGATTAAACCAACATCTGTCAGTCAGACTGTAAATGTCAACCACCTCTATTGTACATCACTTATTTACTCTTGATGATATGTAGTCTTGAGTATTTAGGATTCCAACTATATACTGGTCCTGTAAGAGCCTCTCTGACTTGCTGAATGCTATTCCAAAAGAAACAAAATTTAAAAAAAAAAGAAGATTTCTTATTGAAGTGCAGTTCGCCACCTGTCTGTCTCAATACATTATATTCCATAATGCTGTGAAGAGTGTTTCTTCCTTAACCCCTAATAAAAACAGGTAGCTTTGCCAAAGGTGATACTGCCTTTTCTGACATAAATTCTTCCTTAATTGGATTTTACACTACTGGTGTTAATTAGATAAGCACTCGTTGAGACATTCTTGACACCATAGACCAAGCTAAATGTCAACATAGCAATCAATCATAAACCAATAAGGATTATTCAGAGTTTACTCAACTTTTTATAGGTACAGTAGCTTTAATATGATCAATTTCTTGCTTTGGGTGAATTGTCTCTGCAAGACCAGATATTAATATCGAGTCTTTTCTGCTTTCTCAGCAACTAATTCTGGTTTATTTTACCAGTATACATGTATAGTTTATCTGACCAGTGGACATATATAGTTTATCTTACCAATATACATGTATACTTTATCTGACCAGTGGACATGTATAGTTTTTCTTACCAGTATACATGTATAGTTATCTGACCAGTGGACCTGTATAGTTTTTCTTACCAGTATACATATACAGTTTATCTGACCAGTGGACATGTATAGTTTTTATGACCAGTATACATGTATAGTTTATCTGACCAGTGGACATGTATAGTTTATCTTACCAGTATACATATATAGTTTATCTGACCAGTGGACATGTATAGTTTTTATGACCAGTGGACATATATAGTTTATCTTACCAGTATACATGCATAGTTTATCTTACCAGTATACGTATATAGTTTATCTGACCAGTGGACATGTATAGTTTATCTGACGAGTGGACATGTATAGTTTATCTTACTAGTATACATGTATAGTTTATCTGACCAGTGGACATGTATAGTTTATCTGACGAGTGGACATGTATAGTTATCTTACCAGTATACATGTATAGTTTCTCTAACCAGTATACATGTATAGTTTATCTTACCAGTATACATGTATAGTTTATCTTACCAGTATACATATATAGTTTATCTTAACAATATACATATATAGTTTATCTTACCAATATACATATATAGTTTATCTTACCACTATATATATATACTTTATCTTACCTGTATACATATATACATTTTAAAATATATATTTTTACATCAAATACACCTGCCATAGAATTTGGATGAGTTCAACATGGCATTGAAAAATATCTAAGCTGAAAGTTTATTCACAATGCGTTTTGTGATGTCCAACACTGAATGGCAAGGTACACAAAGGCTTCGTTTCTTATTTTGTGTTTTATGTGTTTGCTTGATATAATTACCATTGTTTAATTTAAATTGGTAGTTTGAGGAGCAATCATGTCTGGAGAATAACTATTGGGAAAAACAGAGTTGCTTTTCAAAAACATTTTTTTTTTTTAATTTTAAGATTTGCAGTAAAATTGTATAAGCTTACATCCTTATTAATTATTACCATGTCTTTAGTATCCTCTGACTGAAATGAAATAAATCATATTAAAATCGCCATTTTGTGTATCCTAGAATAACCCTTGTACAATCAATATGTACATGTCTGAAACATTTTTGAGTTTGCTCTTTAAGCCATTTTGTTAGATGTTGAGTTTTCTTTCAATTACACGTTACATAAATTTTATTTCTTGCCTGATAATTTTTGTCCGTATTTTTATCAAATTTAGAGTTTTCCTCAGTAACTTTGTGAGTCAGCAGGTTTAGTTACATAGTCATTACATCAGTTCACTTACCATGATCTTATGACTAATCACATAGACGATAAACTAATAAACTACTCCATATCTTTATTCAGAAGACTTGATAAGGAGTTCTGAATACCGATAGACATATTAGTGGGCTGAGAGGTATTTTCCTTCCTTATTAGAATTCCCCAAGTTTTTAATGAAAAGCTGTTGCTCAATTCGGGAGCAAATTATTCCTGGGTAAAAACCTCCCATACTTGATTAAGTTAAGTTTTTATGTGTGACCACAGTGTCTATTGTTAACGGGAGATATGTTTAATGGGCGAGAAATTGTCCTGCTAACGCCAAGCTCCGGCGGACTTCATTGAATTCTGCTCGGCAACTCAATCACCTCATATCAGTATTGAACAAAATCCGCCTATAATTAAAAATTGGTTAGGAGCGATTATTCGTGTATATGTGTTAGATTAAGTGGATCCATTGATCAGCTCATTCTGGCGCCGTTTTGATTACATATTTATTCTTGATTTTCTACCAAAACAACCTATTGGATTTACTTTTCTCGTCAGACTGCCCACAGCAGATGTCAGTTGACACATGAACGCTTGAATCCTACACATCTCGCATACGAGAACTTTGTCCAATACATCGTTTTTTCTGAGTTGTAAACCAGGTTTTTTGTGAAACATGTTGATCATTTGATGTTAAGGAGAAATGTTTATACATATGTAGTACCAAATAGACATACATCAATAAAAGTGAGGTTTTATAATGCATGTAGAGAGCCCTCTACCAATGAAGAGTTTACCTTTATTCTGGATATTAACATTTTAAAGTCCACTGCAATTTCTCAAATTAAATACTACACATGTGTTATTATTTAAAATGTTTTAATAGTCCTATTCATAATATTGGACATCTCTGGATTGACATGAACACAGAAGGACAAAAGTACTCAGAGAAACTATTGTCACAAACTCAGTATGGATAAAAGTGTGCTCAGTTAGAGAGATTATTGTCACAAACTCAGTTTGGACAAAAGTGTGCTTAGTTAGAGAGATTATTGTCACAAAGTCAGCATGGATAAAAATGTGCTCAGTTAGAGAAACTATTGTCACAAAATCAGCATGGATAAAAGGGTGCACAGTTATAGAAACTATTGTCACAAACTCAGCATGGATAAAAGTGTGCTAAGTTAGAGAAACTATTGTCACAAACTCAGCATAGATAAAAGTGTTCTCAGTTAGAGAAACTATTGTCACAAACTCAGCATGGATAAAAGTGTGCTCAGTTAGAGAAACTATTGTCACAAACTCAGCATGGATAAAAGTGTGCTCAGTTAGAGAAACTATTGTTACAAACTCAACATGGATAAAAGTGTTCTCAGTTAGAGAAACTATTGTCACAAACTCAGCATGGATAAAAGTGTGCTCAGTTAGAGAGATTATTGTCACAAACTCAGTTTGGACAAAAGTGTGCCCAGTTAGAGAGCTTATTGTCACAAACTCACCATGGATAAAATTGTGCTCAGTTAGAGAAACTATTGTCACAAACTCAGCATGGATAAAAGTGAGCTCAGTTAGAGAGATTATTGTCACAAACTCAGCATGGATAAAAGTGTGCTCAGTTAGAGAGATTATTGTCACAAACTCAGTTTGGACAAAATGCTCAGTTAGAGAGCTTATTGTCACAAACTCAGTATGGACAAAAGTGCTCAGTTAGAGAAACTATTGTCACAAACTCAGCATGGATAAAAGTGTGCTCAGTTAGAGAAACTATTGTCACAAACT
>JARFOD010028172.1:0-10710 GCA_031763545.1 Mopalia muscosa
TTCCTCGGTCGATCGTAAGAGGCGAGAAAAGAGGTTGCTTTCTGTTGCCCTGGTGTTCGCAGAGCTAAAGGATAATGAGAAGCAAATTTCTTTGTGATGTTCTGTATTTGTGTCCGTCGTCCTATAAGTGAAATACCCTTGAGTACAACGTTAAACACCAATCAAACAAACAAACAAATCCTGGTGCGGTCTTGTAAATGAAATAATAATCATGAACATATATATGGTAGACTGAATACTAAATGGCAGCATTAATCCGTATTATTTATCAACGATACTCCACAAAATCCCAATTTAACAAATAAACTAATCAGACTTAATCCAGAAGGATCAGCGACATGAATTTGTCGTTATTCATTTTTAATGAAATACATTTTTTGCCTCTGCTGGGATTCGAACTCTGGTCTCTAGCTTGCATTTATTTAAAATATTTGATTTTTAAGTGCTTATGCGAATTAAGGTGCGTGAAAATAATTTCTTGTCGAGTTTTGGAAGGATTGGGTTTGTTTTGCTGGTTTAAAATAAAACAACTCTTCGATGACCCAAGGGGTCATGCTATGGGTGTTTCTCCTTGTGATTGTTTTTGTTTTGTGTCCTGTTATATGCACATTGCTTTCTGTATTATAAAGGCTTCTCGATAAGTTTGACCTGTTGAATATCTTCAATATATTCCAGAAAATCTCCGTATGCAATCAAGAGGTGTCATCTGATCTCTAGCATTGTAACTAGTCTGTTTCATGCTTTCTGATTGCTGCCGGAAACAAAAGGTTTAAAAATAGGCTTTTATCAGGTATCACAAACTGTACGAGAAGATTTATCGCTGTGTAGAGCACATGCTCTTGGGAATCCCATGTTATCGTCTTCTTAATCAAAGCACAGGTGTGCATTTGTAATTTCGACAGGTAAAAAAATTACGAACAGTTTATAAGTAATATCATATCGGTAGGATACTGCAGGGGTCGTTCGATTACGATTCATTTACACGGTTACAGACGTAGGCCCTGTGCTTGTTCAGCTTGGGAGAATCCGCTAATTAGCTTTCGAACAGGTAATGGGAAAGTCGGGGACAATCTCGTCCATCCGTTCATGGCAGCTGTGCGTAAAACTCCCCCTGAGGGAAGATGTTTAACTCTCCGTCAAATGATCCCTGCACTAAGCATGCAAGCTTATACCGAGAACTTGTGCCCACTACAGCTTTTCCAGATACTTCAGGCTTTCGAGCAAAAGTAAATTCTTGCTTCGCTGGGGGATTATGAATTTGAGGATAATTAATAGATGTGGGTTAGCATACAGGTGATTTTCATACAGGCCAATTGAAGCGTAAGCAGACTATATTTGACACAAGTTTTGGCGCCTAAAATGATCAAACCGGGTGATGTATACTGGTCCAAAAACTCCTCGATTTGATAGACTCAGACCATTTCCGAGTCTCCATGAACTAGTTTTATAAGGACTTTACTCCCATCCCTACCCTCCCATCCATTTTACAACTTTTGTGGAAACGAAACTATGTTTTTTGTAATGTATTACAACAATCATTATTCAATATGAAAAAAAGGAAAAACGGTCATGCTTTAAAACAAAACCTGATCATGTCCATTTTGGCGTTTTTTTTTTAACCAACAAAGATTCGTTGATTGTAGATCATATCCTTTGGACTTTTTTCTTTAAAAAAATCTCATTTTTGGACATATGCGAGTATAGTTTTAAGACCTGGATATAATGGTTTCAAAAATGACTAAATGAATTCAATAAAATACTGTTCTCTACCATAACATTCTCAGTTTAGGTACTTCTAATAAACACACTTTCTGGGTGAGTTATTGCCCTGAATCTCAGGGGTGATATATTTGGGTTTAATTTTCGTTAATCCGTTAATATCATTGCCCATGTGATCAAAGAATAGCTTAAGGACAGACTGTTTAGAGCATATGGGTGTGACTAAGTTACAACCAAAGATCCGGATTCCATATAAGCACGGTACAAGCCCCCCCCCTCTCGACACACACCCACCCCACCCCTCTTGACAGACACACCCCACCCCTCTCGACCCACACACACCCGTACCTTAGTTAACGTTTATTGGTTAATTGGATTAGTTAACGAGCGGTCGCCATATCGCCTACAATGTTCATTGACTAGCTAAGGAAGCCATAATAATACATTATTTTTTAGTTGGGGTAGGTAAAAATATCATGAACACCCATAAATAAATGTAGATTTAAAAAAAACTTGCACTTCAGTAATGTCGTCTGGGCTTCAGGAAAGTCGATCAGAAACAATGTCTGGGGGGCAGCAGCCGGATCTTAGTATTCCTGCGTGGCTTTCCGTCGGCTTGAACTTGTTCATCTCTCATGCGGCTTCCTGACTATTGTTTAATACCGACTTATCTTCTTGTGATAGACACTTGCAGTTCGACGCCTAAATTTACTGATACATTATATTAAAAGTGATGAGCTGTATTATATGTCAACTTCTCTCTGTTTTCTGATGATAACCCTGCTCGTTTACATTTTACCGCCGGCGATAGCGACAGTGAGAATATTCGAAACAACTGACCACCTCTCCCCCAGATCCGTCTCTGTCCAAAGGCAACAGATTTCAGAAAACTTAGGATTTCTAATTCAATCAGCCGAGTAAAGTAATGACTACCGGTTCCTATGGAATTGAATATTCAAAGTGGTGCACTGCAGGTCTTTATGTTTTGTAAGTTTAATTGTTTAAATTTAAACCGCTACAAACTGTAAAGGAAATGTGGTTCGCTGACCTTTGTGACCTTTATCATTGTCACTCCCCTATCAACAAATCAACAAATGTCCACAATTAGTAAAAATCATAAAATAGTGAATGTCTTTCAATACGTTTAAATCGAGTCCATCTGTCGACCATCAGGTATATGAGTGTTTCACATGATGTGGCTCTCGCAATCGCTGCGGTGGTTTTCGCGAGGTTTCCACTCGTTTTTCCATCGTAATTAGGCAAGGAGCAGTATGGAGTGGACCATCCGTCGTCATATAAGTGAAACACTCCTGAGTACAAAACCCCAATCAAACAAACAAACAAACACTACGTTTATTTTGTATGAAGCTCACGGTGTTAAATTACCCTTGAGCGCAATACAAAAGATTCACTAACCTGAATGGTTAACGATAGTATGTCACATGCTGTTTTTGCTGATCACTGGCGAGGATCACTGAAACGTTTCACAGCTAATAACGTTAAAATATGACCAACAATAAGCCACGTAAGATTTTCCGATATTGTCTAAAAACAAAGCACTGACGTTATTAACTTTTAAAACCTGATCTTATTGACTTATGTAATATCACGAAAAAACCCCAACATTTCAACTATTGGAAACACGTTTTTAAGACATGTCTTGTCCGATGAAAACAAGATTGTATTAATACCTAAGAACATATAAGTGAAAAATTCTTGGGCACGGTATGAAGCACAAACAAATGAATCAATATTGAGGAAACATGCACCCAGGCTTGTTTAATGTGTCGTGCCTGCCTTGGGTCCTCTGTGGCTTGTCTCTAGCACACTGTCGTAGATGTGTAAAGTTACCGTTAGTGTTCATAATTTAAAACAGACAATGAATCAAACTTCTCTGTGAGACTTTTACAATACTTCAAGTCGTTTAACATCCTGAGCCCGATGGTGACGTAAATCACAGGTATTAGACGGTGGATGGTCTACCTGGTATCAGGTAAAACCTTTCAATTTATTTATTTTTTTTCTATTTTGAACTTACTTCTTTGCCGTTATTCGCGTTCAATTATATTTCGTTTTTATCGATAAATAAGATTGAATCATATGTTGGATCCAGATTTAACATTATGTCTATCGGGGGAGTAAACACCAGCTGTTGTCAAGATAATATATCCTATTAATCATTGGTTTATTTAGCCCTTGGCGATTTAGATAAAAAGTTAAATAGATTCTAAATAGACTTTTGATAAAATCAGTGTAGTTTTATTGTTAAACTTTCATTGCTTGTGTTGTGTGATAATTCTGTTATAATACAACAGAAAACAGTACATTTGAATGTGCAATATATATATCTAGTTTAAAAATGTAAATTTGTGGCCATTCTACTTGGAAACTCTGTAGCTCGTTCGATTAAAGAGCTTGCCCTTCAAGTCGTGACCAAACTTCGAATCCCAGTGGAGCCAAGCAAAAAACTATTTTTCTCTGCAAAAAATTCAAAACATGTAATTGTAAAGCCAGACATTCGATTTTAGATTATCGCATCTCCTGTTTGTTTGTCAGTTTGTTTGATTTTTTACTGTTTTATTATATTAAACTGTCTACTGATTCAATCAGATCAAGTGTTGTGTAACATTGTTTTATTGTTGCCAAATCATAATACAGAAATATAGATGGGATTTTAATTTTAATCTATGGGCGGTTGAACAGTTATTTATGACTTAACAACCGACTGATGCTTCCTATAACAATGGTCTCCCTGGGTTTAATGTGTGACACGCCGTGGATTTTGAGCAGTATACCAGACTGCAAATCCGCACTATTGGTCGTATTTCAAAGGGTTTTGCGTTATGTCGAGTTTGTGTTGCTAGCGAACACTTGTTGTCTCTAACGTTGGAGAACGCTACAAGTTTCCTTCAGTTAGTGGATTTCTCTCCTGTCATATGAGTGGAACTATCTCCGAAGTAGAGCTGTACAGACGGTTCAACCACACAATCCCTATTCTCTGGGGTCTTCGGACGCGGGTTCGATTCCCTTGGGCTGTAGGCCTGTGTGGGTTTATACGTCAGCAAACAGCAGATGGTCGCGAAAGTTCTTGGCTGTGCCCAGTTGTAAGTAGGATTTATTCATGTTTGTCCGACAAGGAAACGTACCACAAACAGCAAATATGGCGTGAAACCCTAATCAATTGAATAAACAATCAAATATTACTGGGAAGCCTCATGAAATAAGTATTTAGAAGAAATGGGCTTATTTTTTCGCATGGTTAGTTCAGTCACCAGTCTGTGCTTTCTTGTTTCTGAGACATGGTAGACGAAGAAAACTACTGTATATTTACTTCATATACCAAGGGTTAAAAGGCGGCAGAAGACAAGGCGGGGTAACACGACACTTTCTCGTGTGGCTTCTCGGTCTTGGATTTCTCTGCGTCTCTAATTTCCTTAACTACTTCACTTTTTACAGGGGTTGGAATATGATAGAAACTTCGCGGCTTGTGGTAAACCATCTGCTTCCCCTGGCCTTCGAGGCAGGAGTCCCTGCGCCAATTAGCGTAGGTAAGGCCGTTTCATCAACCACTTAGACCCTGCAGCTACCGATCTACAGCTGTAGTGGGAGAGATACTGGCAGACGGCATCGGTTGTCGGAAATCATCTTAACCATCAGAATTTATGCTGGATTGCTCCACCCTATCGTCGTGGAGATCTCTGGGCTTAGCACAGCAGCACGACAGACGCTCGATCCAATTACAATAGGGAGTTGATCATTTATCATTACCTACATTAACACTGCTTCGACGCGGGATGCTTGTCGCTGGCTGATGTCACAAGTGGATCTTACAGTTGGGCGGCCACAATGGAGAACAAATATCCTTTCAGACTGCCAATCATTGCAGTTTACGTATACTGTTTGATTTTTAATTGAAAAGCTCGACAAGCAAACTTAAATTTGTATATATTTTGAAAAGTCCATGAGAAATTTTCCTAATTTTTTTTAAGCATTGGTATATAAAACGTTTCAACGATTTTGACAACATATATTTGATAAATGCTGAAAATATGCTTCGTTAGAATCAAGTATCAAACCGTCGGTCTGTGCAGGATCAACTCTGGTCAAATATGGTTACATATACTCATTTGGCTATGGTGGAGTCACAGTCCCCTGTTTCAAGTCTAATCTTTCTCCAAAGGTTACAGATCCAAGTAAATTCTACAGGCATACAAACAAGAAAACAAAATAAAATATTTAAAAACTTTTTAATATATGATGACAAAATAACATATAAAAAAAACACATTTTGAACATTAATTAAGTCGATAACTTGGATTTCGGAACACCTGTGCATCTTAACTAGCTTATTAGTTAACGTTACCGACGGAAGGAAACCCACTTGAGGCCGATCGTAGGATATTAGTCCAGTATCTCTCCCGATGGCCGGCTCGCTGGAGAACGACTTCACCAGACTGGGCTAATGATGGTTAGCGAATGATCAAGGCACGGCAGGTGGTTCTCAGGCATTGGCACTCCTCTAAGAAAGAAAAGCAGTATTGCACCGAGCAGACTTTCCCGTTCCTTTCCACCCCCTACCGGGTCTAAATGACGAGCAATTATTAAGTTCCCGCGCAATGTATCCAACAACTCCCCGGGACAATCATCCACCGGCACGATCTTATTCATTATACGAAACCTTGTTCGATGCGTCCGTAAGACTTCATTTGCTCATATGTTACTAACAACTGTATACAATTAAAGTTTGTCCAGCTTCTTAGCAACTCCGTATCCCACAGCATGCAATTCCTCGCTTTGATTCATGCACAAATCAAATACAATCAATTGTATCATTCGTGTTTCAAACTAAATGTTGGACACTGTTTACCAAATCTTTCTGAGCGTGACACAAGTCATAAAATGCAATTATCGAGATCGATACAATCGAGTTTCAGATGTATTCTCTTAACACAGTTTTCTAGATCTAAGTTAAATATTTTCACTCTTCTGCTAAAGGTTGTACAACTTGAACAGAAATTTAATCTGTTTTCAAAAATAGTCTGGTTTTAAAAATTAGATGGTGTTCAGTAATACTTTTGTTTCATCAGTGTTTATTTTCGGCATGCTGTTCATATATTTGTGTTTCCCAACTACATAAATGTATAGCCTTAAATATCCTTCACGAAATGTTCGTATTAAATTTACAAAATCTGTTTTAAGAAAATTTATGTTTGACTTTCTTTTGTTTTTACGGTGCACATGTCATTTAGGGTGTACAGCTGAAACATATATCATTTGACAGGCGCTTAGAGTCATACCTGTCAACAAAGCAATGTTTGCCTGGAAGCATAATGTCGAGTGAACGGTTAGGTGATGCCAGACAAAGCTCGATCCTTTGTCTTGATTCACGAGTGTTCTAATTGTAGCGGTATCATCAGATAAGGGTGAACATATTAATTCCTACTTCACGCTGGATAACTGGGTGTTCGCTTCGTCAGTTTTCTAATGCAGCTACCAGCGACTGTCATAAAATATTAACGAAGTATACTTAGCTAAACAGGTAACCGAAGTGAAACAACATGTGTTTGATGGTCTTTTGATTTCGTCGCTTCTAAGCCATCAATAACGCGAAACGACAGGTTCGTCCTTACTATTGCCTTTAGTATCCACTCAACCGACAAAAGTCGAAATGTCAGAAAGCAAGCTGGTGGGGTTGATGTTACCATACTATGGTATTTCAGCACAGTTAATAAGCATAGTTTAACGCAACATCTGGGATACTTTAATAATCGGTCGTTGACATATGCTTATATAAAGAGTACGTTCCATCCAAACGTAATTTTTAATAAAAATTCTTCACTCGAAAATATGGCTACCTAGTCTTTGTGCTAAATATAAACATACCTTAACAAATGTTTCGTTTAAATGTGTAAATCGGTGCGCCTTAACGCGCGGAGAGATTAACAAACTGCTCCTCATTGATGAACTGTCGTGCGGTAAGCTTAGCATCTCAAGATTCCATTACATACGTCAACATATTTTTAAAGTTTATCGAATAAATTCAACATTGTTAGAGTTAAATTATCAAACCCTGTACTTCTGTGTCAAACATATATACCAGTTGGTAATAAAATGTGTTCTGTCCATCAACATACCATTATTGTACAATGATTTGGGCGGACTAGAATCGTCGCCTGAACAAAGCAAGCATTGCCACGACAACTTCTTAAGTATGTAACACTCTACCGGACGAAATCTCATTCCGTAGGAAAGCTGACATATTTTGGTAATGATAGCAAAGCAAAGGGTCGAATAAGTTTTATGATTCTAAAAGTTATTTTCCACAGCTACCCATTACAATACGATAGTTTCGAGTTATGCCTCAACGACAAGGGTGACGTCCTTTTGCGGAATGACGTCGTCATTTTATGGCAAGTATAGTTTACATGGGTGGGATATTCACTATTGGGGGTAAATAAAGAAACTAATAAATAATTATTAATTGTGCGTTTCTATACCTGAGAACATTTGATTAGTTTTCCAAAGTAATAATTATATAACTACATTTTTCTGTAAACCGGCAATCGAATGTATAGTGACATTGATTTTTCCAGACAGTGTCTACGTCATTCGTCAAGAGACGTCATCTTGTTGACGTAAGGTTAAAAACTCGAAACTCCCATTCGATACTGCAGTTCAATTATTTGCGGCTCAAGTTTTTGTGGTACATTGCTACAACTCCAAGAACTTTCTTGCCTCTGATTAATGTTGTTATAAGTGACTAGGTGTCATGATCAATGTCCTATCGGCTTTTCGTATCATTGAATTCAAGCGATAAAACAAAATCTCATCTTGCGGAACTTTTATGTTATGGATGAAAACTCATACGAAAATAGATATCTGGTTTTACGGGTATTCATTATACCCATAAGCGCTACAAATGTCTTTACACTCTGTCATAATAAGACGACATCTGCCTAGGAGAACGATATGACACTACATCAAAACACAATGGACTTCTTCGACACAGGGGTGTTACCGGACGTCTTAAGCATTTTATAACTTTCTACGATTAATTAATGATCTTAAGAGACACCGGCCGGTCGTCTCTTCGGGGGCCCTATCATTTAACAATTATAACCAAAATTGCAGACAATGTATGATTAGAGGGGGCAGACCGATTTAAATATAACGATTCGTTGAGGATCTGTAATTTAGGGCCATCACTGTCAAAGGAATTCACGCAAGTTATTGTCGTCAAAACCGGGAGCTATATTACACGTATGAGGTAAACATGGGGATTCATTAAACACAGCGGGCTGCTAAATCGTCGAATTGGAAAGAGATATGTGCAAATAACTACAGGGAATTTTGATAAAAAAAAGTTTATAACTAATACCAGAATTGGCAGGGCATATTTCAAACTAACTACTCATGATCTATGAAGTGTATCGTGCAATTACGTAACGAATTTTAACCTCAAATGTTTTTGTTCTTTTAAATTGTACCTGGATTGTTTTGTTACATTTCAGACTATTGACGATCAATAAATTGCATTGTTAATAATGATTGGTAAACTTGAAATTAATTTGAGCACTTTGCTCGTATTGCATGCGCTATATTTTGTTTTGAGCCCAATGCTTGTCTTGTAAATTGCTATGTGGCGTTGACGTCGAGGTTGATTGTCGCCACATACCCCACGGAGTCTGAATAATAGATTGGTTGGTGCTTTACTCCATGTATGTTTAAGCGTTTTTTTCTTTGATTGGGGTTAAATGCAGTACTTATTTATTTTTTATTTCTATTTATTATACTGACATGACCGTGGGCCAGTCCAATGCGCGAAGGCACCCACGCATTCGAAGATTTTGAGATGTTGTTTGCCTGGCCAATGATCTGTTATTGGGATTTAATCCTGTTGATCAAACATCGGATAAATAAATAAATAGTTGCCTCATGAACATCAGCACATCATAAATCCTTTTTTTTTAAAGAAACATGGTTTATATTTATCTGATTCCTCACTATAGCTTAAATAGTGTTGAATGTGTCGGATTAACACTATAATCGTCAATGTTAAAAAGCTGTGTGATTATAGGACAAAGAGACTACTCTAAAATTTAGGGAATTTGAAAAACTACCACGATATGACCGCTAATATTGTATATATGGCATTAAGCCTTTTTGCTTTCCCCAGCCTCATTAGCCAGGTACTGTAAAACTTGACTTGACTGACATTTATGAATGAATATCTAATGACTTTATGTTCAGGATGCTTATAACATGGGATGTGTATTCAATGGATAATAAACTTCACACCTCATCCGCTTGCGGCGACCGCCATTTCTGACTACCCATCAGAATTAAACGGCCGCCTCGGGCAATATTTTCTTACCACTTATCATTACATCGTCGCTTACATTTTTTGCGTCGATGATGTTGGATGAAGTCTACTTTGATAACGTGCGAAAGAACAAAGAGAGCGACCATGCGTAAAATTGTATCTGTAAATATATGCCAACGAGGATCAAAGCCACGCGAGACTTGATGGATAACGAGATTTCATTGGTGGCCAGGATGAAGCGATTTCCGCTAAAGAGAAGTCATCAAAAGTCACGTGTCAATTGTAAAAAATATAAGCACATATCAGATTAAGTTTTAAGCGAATTTTAGATAAGAAACGTATTATGGTTCTACTCAAGTGTTCATTCAATTTCTAATTTTGTCTCAACCAGTTATATTTTGTTGTCCTACTTTGTCAGCCCACCTACGACACGACTTACGGGATTTTTGTTTTGTCATTGACCTATTTTATTCATTTTGGTTAGTTCTTTATAAACACGCGGGCGGTTGGAGGGAGCTTAATGTTGCCCTGGTGCTCTCAGAGCTAAAGGGGAACAGGAAGCCGATCTGTTTGTGGCGTCTGTATTGCGTACTGTTGTTGTCGTCCTGTATTTGTCCCGTCCTGTCTTTGTTTGTTGCCAGTGGTGACGACGGTGGTTTCCTTCACCC
>JARFOD010028183.1:0-24271 GCA_031763545.1 Mopalia muscosa
GATGTTCTGTATTTGTGTCCGTCGTCATATAAGTGAAATACCCTAGAGTACGACGTTAAACACCAATCAAACAAACACACAAACAATCTATAAGGCGCATGCCCATTGTACCATCTGTATTAACGGTTTAGGGATTCCACTTATTTCCTGCTTCCCGAGGAGCATATTAAGTTTTACACAAATAGATCGGCGGAGTCTCAGTTTATCACCATTACCATTTGAAGAATGACCATAACACATAACATCTTATCCGGTGTAGTTTCCATTGACCATGGACTGTTTAATCGGAAGACATGGTTATAAATGGAACGGTGTGTTTGTTCACACTTTGGCTATAATTTCTAATCATCGAATTTGATAAGGTTGAAATATTGTAAAAAAAATCATGTACTTCAAGTGAAGAGAAGTACAGGAATTTTCCAACATAACAAAACCTTTTTTTATGGTTGTATAAGGGTCAATTACACTTCTGACAAAATACTTCCTCGCGCCAGTAAGAGGTAGTTGAGGAGGTGGTAAAAGACAAACCAACGAAACAATCAATCAACTCAGCACTTTGACATTCTTAATAACGTCACTATAGAATTAACCAATTTGTAGGCATAAAAGTGTTTCCACAATCTTTTCCCAAAGGTCATGCTAGAAAAAAAATCCGCTCTTTCGACCTTACCAATACCCTCGATTTGCCTGCAGATTTATATATCACAGAATCGTTTAATTAGTTTTTTGCTGATGTTGAATCTTTATTTCCGCACACGAGCTGTGTGTACACGGTTCAGTTAGCACTTCAATTAAACTTCCTGCACTGAAAGCCATTTGACAAAATCAAACGAATAGCGCTTTGCAGGAGCTGCACTCTGTCGAGAGTTCATCCAAAGGCAGGTAATATGTGTCGATAAATACACGGCAAACCGTTGTAATTAGCGGCCAAGAGCTGAACTACATCGACGAGTGGCTGTGATGACTCAGGTCACAGCTCAGGAAGCCCTCTGTTAATTGGGTGTATTTGTTCTTCTTTCAAGAAATGCAAGGGAGAAAAAATTGCTGATTTAACAACAAGGGTGACTATATATAACTGACCGCAATGGAGCTTTGTATTAATGCTGTCTATTCTTATTACCAGAAAATATATACTTTTCTATACCTCTTTTTAAAAGTTATGACCATATTACTTTACAAACGTGTTTTTTTTTTTTTTACATTTTCTACAAAGATATTCCGACTAAATAGATCCACATGTGAAAAAAATATTCCGGAGGCAAACAGTTAAAGGACCAATAATAAATACATAATAAGTTACAAAGAGAGAGAAATATGTACAATGTAACCTACTCACTCCACTCATTAGTCATATGATAACTCTGAGCTTGTCTCGTGGCTTGCATTCGAAATAATTTTTTACGAAAGATACATATATTTTTGACTTATGACATATGTTTAAAGTTCATAGAAAAAACCCAAAGTTTTTTAACATAAGCTCCTAAAATCTTCACAAGTGGCAATGTGTTATCATATCAAATAACTCAAACAATATATTCTATCCAGTATCAAATATTGTCAGGTAACGAAGACTACACACACCAAAAACCAGGAAATATCACCTCCACCTGACATGTATCATCCTCCTCCTGGACAATAAATCCCCGTGTAGGCCCAGTTATGACAGCCATAGGTCGGGTCAGTTTATCTTGGCCAGAATAATATTGGACCAGGATTGGCTTTTCGGATCAATATTGACATATCTAATATAACAACTCAAGACTGCTTGTGTCCATTCTTGGCAACACTCTAATATTTCCTTTTTCCGAGAAGTTTAAGGTTTGTCGAGTTCTGAACGACATTTAACAGGCGAACTTAGCGAGACCCCGATATCTTCTGACAAATTGTGTAGAGTTTACCAGACATTTTGATCTTCTATGAGTACGCTACAGACCTGCCAGGGTGGAGCTAGATGCGAGTTAGATGCACGATTGGCTTTTGTCATACTTTCTCGCGTTATTTGTATTGCACAGGCAGTCAGTCAACGTGTTATCTCTAAAATCACGTGATGTTTTGCCGAGAATAAATGATAATAAAGCCAGTAGTGCACCTTAATGAACATTACGTACTGCTAACACACCACATGTTATATAGTGTGTGCGGGTTAATTTATTCAATCCCCAATAAAGATATATATAAAATATCACAAAATTACAGAGACTGAAAGAAGATAAAAGCATCAACAACAACTTTTCTGGACTAGAATCTGTTCAAACTAAGAACGTTTTATCCCAAAATAGCGAATACAGCAACAAAATGGTATCCTATCATGGCGAAAAAGTGTCTCTTGATTAAACAGATAAATCAACACAGTGAAGGCTTCAAGATCATTTCATGTCTAAGCTGTCAATAACACCATTTTCCCATTATTTTTATTCTTGGCGGCAAGCTGTTTCAAGTATTTTAAATATTACATGAATTGTAAATAACTGGATTTGTAACGGCACATTTAATAAAACTGACATGAATGGAGACAAATCTGGGTTACAGACAGAAAAGGGCATTTAATACACACAGAAAACTAATACCAACCTACATAAGAAAACTAATACCAACGCTATGTAAAGGACATATTAAAGTAGACAATATTAAAAACAAATCCGGTTAACCTTGAGTATATACTTTGGGAAGGGAAATCCCAAAACTTAACTGATTTAATGATACGGACAATCTTTACAAATCTGGAATGGCGCCAGTTCGTGTTTTGTTTAAATATTCCTCGGCTTTATTTATGGGCCTATGTAAGTGCGTGGTTGCCAAAAAGTCGCGTATTTATAGTTCCTGTATCAGGATCACAAAACATGGTAATGTGTCCATCTATTGTACATACGTTTCCAACATTTAATACTCTAATGCTTGTTATTTATTAATATTAATGCATATATAGACCTATAGCAACGAATCAAATATGGTTTTGAATTCAGGGGCACTGGCAATCAGTCTATTACCAATGTCTCGCTTTTTTAACTGAGGCGCATACAATTTCATTTGGTCAAATGAGAAAAATAAATCAAACTGTGGACGTAAGAATTTGAAAAAATTAATATATATGAAAAAAACTGTCCTGCATTTGGGCAAATGCTAAGGAAGCTGTGTCATGTTTACCTGCACCAAAAACTCTGATATTGAAAGCGAAAGTTAGACGCCCTAAAAAGCCTGTCTACGAAATTGACAATGGGATTAAAGACGTTGAAATAGGGATTAACAGGTTACTGTTAAGATGGGGGTAAACAATTTAACGTGCCGACATCTTTAAATAGGCGAGGAGCAGACTGTAATCGATACTGGACTGAGATAGTCGTCTTGAACCTTGGAGGTATCATCATGCATATTCAATAGTATCGTGATATGGTGCAATATATAGTGTTCTTATCTCCAGGTCACAATCTATAACGTAACTTGACTTTGTTTGATTAGTGTTTAGCGTCACGATCATGGGTATGTTATTTACATGACTGATGTTCAATGCCTTCAGTTTTCATTGGTATCTCGTAATCCTACACAATTCTTAATATAACACAAGAAAGCTGTTTTTGTTGATACTAAACAAAAGTTAAATATAGACTATAGAATACAATTTGTTCAGCTCAAGAAATAAAACTCTTTGACGGTTTTTAAATATTTGTTTCCCATCAACTTCAGGTGTGAAATTGATGTGGAACTTATCGTAGCTCTTTGCATCCGGCAAGCCGCTGACAGCGGCGATATTTTAACCTTTTTAGATGGAGAAAATATTCCTGATGAAGAAAATATAACTTTTCTATACCTATGACTATTTTTAAAAGTTATGGCCATACTACTTTACAAACGTAAAAAAAATACATCTACAAGGATATTCCGCATGTTAAAAACATATTCCGGAGGCAAAGAGTTAATAAAATCCACCAGGCTAAATTGACATCCTGGAGAAAGCTGATCGCAATTAAAGACATAATGGAATTTTGTTAAGATTCCTGTGAAACCAGAAGTAAAGGATGAACGAGGATGGCTGCAATAGAGGAATCCGTCTAGTTTAATTATGCAAGAAACAAGTCCTCAGGGTATACCTCGACAGGTATGAGAGATCAACCTCTTACTGGACTGATGAGGGTTAATCCTGGTGAAGGTGACATCTCGTGTAAAAGTGCGAACTGAGACCTTGGAAAGGAGCCCGGAACACTCGAGTCTTTCTAGCCGGGATTATTTCTAGCGCAACTACTCATTTTAAAATAGTTACCTTCATAAAGAACCTGCTTCAATTCCACTGGCTTATCCGTTAGGATTTCCGGGAGTTACCTTTCCTTAGTTAACAGATAAGACGATAGACTTCAAGATTATATGTCGGAAATGAGGAGGGATTTTTTTAAAGCGACACATTCACGTTACGCCATAAAGATAGCTTTCTTTAGGTCTCACAATGGATATCTTGAGTTCAATAAACGCTTCAAGGCTCAAGAAAAAAGAGCGGTTGGTGTGTCTACTTGTCTTTGGACAACATGAAGTGTGATACTGGTTACTCTTCCCACTCACCCGGAGATTTTGGTACAGTCTGTTTAAGAGTGACGGGGTACATGGTTGATTCCAGTTAGTGTGGACGACATTCATGCTAATCTGGCGCCCAAAGCCGGCTTCAACAACCTTTACCCTTTGGAACTCTGCGCATGGTTTTAGTTTAGAGATGTAAAACTCAAAGACATCCATGAGTGAATGCTGGTGGAATATTATACAGCCATTTATAATCCTGTGAATATATGCCAAGTTTTAAACATGACAAAAACATATATGACAAAAGTTTCATCGAAATTAATGATTTCGATTTTTGGTGTCATCTTCGCTTATTATTAACTCCGAAATTAAAGCATAAAGCATAGTACTGAACTGATAGACAGTTAGGCAAATGTTAGTTTTTCACGTAACTAGCAAACGGAATATCTTGCGGCAATAATTTTGAAAAAAAAAATATTTGCCTATATTCCTAGTGTTATTGCCAGTGGTGATATTTTAGCTGTCATCCCCTAAGCAAAACTTCTGCGGAATTTGTCATTCACTTTTGAAACAATTGGCGTTCGCTGGTATCAACAGCAATGCAAACAAAACGAAACATCGAATATAGATCAAATATGTGTTGCTTTGTGGAATGCTACATTTTCTGTATTTTCGTTTGACTTCGTTTCTTAAATTGAACAGATTATAGTACAGAAACTGTTGCAGGTTAAGACCAGTTCGGGAACCGAACCCACGGCGCTCAGAGTGAGGCACCAAATCGCCATCATCAAATGCCCACCATCTTGATGCCTCAGCCACCCTGCCTTCTACAAAAATAGAAGGAAAGTTAGCTGGAGAGTATAAAGTAGAGAACATTTACTGTCCTCTGATAGGATAGTGACACAGCTCCCAGGCAGATTACAATCAAAGATTTTGTGTCGTTAGATACTGAGTATTGACAGCAATATCATTACTTTCGGATAACACTCTCTTAGTTAGAAAATATATTAAGTTCGCTCCGTACTTTTCAAAATGTTGATTTTTTACATGATTTCTTAAGATTAAACAGACAAACCTTCCACGGGACCGTTTAAAGCCAACATTTAAAAAGAAGGGAATAATTTCTATTCCTTTTTTTTTTTTTACAAGAACGCTTCATTTAGTGTTACGCTATGCGGGATGAACCGTTTAGCACGCGCTCTATTTTACAATAGGTTATGACGAGAATAACAGACAGTTTGCCCCATTGTCGAGCATCCGAAAACAGTGCCAAGCCAAGCATGTATATATTGGGATAGCAAAACAAAGATATTTCTTCACAAAAGCGCAAGTTGAATAGCAAATGGGTTTTAGAGGCGAGCAAAACATGAGAATTTGTAAAGCCGGAAACAAGTGAGGATCAACATTGAAGGAATTGTGTCGAGGAGTTTAGAAGCAGAGGGTTTTGGATGATCCTGGTCAGCCTGTGTTGCCGAATGACAATATTGCGCAAAGTGAATACCGTGCCACTCTCCAAAGCCCGGCGTTCCATTAAGGGAACAAAGCTCTGCCACGATTAACGCGCCGATTGCAGATCTAAAAGCCCGGGTCAACCGAAGTGCAATTCCCTTCAGATTAAAACAGAACCCATTTCCTTTAAAAGCGATGAGAAAAAATCTAGCGTTATCCTTGAAGAATCTTGTTAAGAGATTGTTTCACTATTTCAAGTCCCAATAATCCATTGCAGCATCTGTATGTCCAAAACTCAAAATGGAATTTCCCGTATGCAAAACTTTCACACCGACAATACAGAATGGCTAATGAGTAAGTCGAAACATACTAGATTGACACTTGACTATAAGACCTATTGGTAGGCCCGTAAACCAGCATATATGGAGGGCAATAGACAAATTGTAGGTATTACCGACCAATGTTATTGTTGTGTCACCGTCAGAAAAGAGAAACACCCTTAAGCATGTCCTCAATCAATCAAACCGTCAATCAATAAATCAATCAATCAATTAATCAATCGATCGATCGATCAATCAATAAACCAGCCAATCAATGAATCAATCAATATATTATAGTGAGCCATAAGGAAAGATGACAGATACATTAACTTTAGTGTCGAAAATGATTTATATCAAATAAAATATATAGGTCGAAGGGCAGCGTATATCTTTCTTTGGGCTTATTATTTTTATTAGCGGGTTTTCTTTCGTAAACAGAGACCTCACTTACTGATTTATACCTGTTTTAATTTATTTATTAAGTACTTGCTTTTCTTGCTGAAGTGCAGTGGCAGTTAGTTTTGGCGATCCACCATTTAGCTGCTGATGTCGTGTGTTAGACTTGATTTGATTGTTAAAAAATCTGTCTAGTCAATTACATTACTAGTGATCCAAGGATAGCCTTGTATACGGAAAGTTCAACAGCAACGTGCCAAGGTTCAAGTTGAAGCCTCTAAAAAGCCGATTCACCAATTGCCTAATATAAATTGACATGATTCGAATAAAATCTGTTGATTTCAGGGTGTCTTCAAATTGATACAGCTGAATTCGAGAATCGTCGCGCATACATTCGCCCTCTAGGGCTAAAAGGCAAAAAACGGGGTTCCACTATTGAACATCCAAGGGCAAATATGTGTATGTTTGCTTCGACTAAACATGCAGAACAACCAATCAACAAGAATATTTACCGATGCTTCAACTCAGAACTTCCCCAAGGCGTTGTCAAGAGGAGTTTTTAGATAAAGCCAATTTTTGAAACGTGTGGTTATGTGATACCGTACGCGCGAGAAACTTGGAGATATTTCTGTCTACGGTCTGAAGCAGACGAGAAGTGTTTTTTCTGCTTCCGTGTTTCTATTTCACATTTGCAAACTCGCTTAAAATATTCCACTTGGAGTTTGACAAATGTAACCTCATATTATGAAACATCATATCCTATCAAACTATGCAACTGGTTATTTTATAATTACAAAAACTGCCAGATAAAATTGTACATATTGCATGAAGAAGCGTTGAGAATTTCAGTGTGTCGTGGAGAAAAATGTTGCGAATGCAATGTATGGGCAACATATGAGTTGAAATGTCGTCAAACGTTAGAGGAACGTTTTGAAGTTGCTAAAAAGCGGTAGTATTCATATTTTGTATATGCACCAAATGTTTAAAAGGCAAGGTTTCGCATTAGCACAAAATGGCGCCATGCCATAGTCGAGTCCCTTATATGTAGTTAAACAAATAAACATCACCTCTTCCATTAATAAAATCCAGAAAAATATTTGAGAACAAAATATGTGAATAGGAAATAAAATGGATAAAAAACAGTTTCGATTATTGTAAACAAACGAGTAGAGCCAGGTTTTATATGTTTAAGGTCAAACTGTGAAAATATTCATTTCACACCTTTTATTGGAAGCAAACGATTCGTGTATTTGTCTGTTTTTATATATGTTTGTGTGTTCCCACAATAAACAATTTCAAGGTTTATGGAGATGTAAAAAAATCACTTCAACGATTCAAAGGCGTGCCTATCTAACCCAAATAGAAACTTTAAAAATGAAAAATCGATCTGTTTGGAGAACATGGGTTTTCTATCGGTGTAACATATTATGTCTTCAATTGCGACCTCCAGGAGGTTAATTAAGCCCGGTGGACTTTTTTTTAGATAAGTTCCACACTCATTTCACATCTGAAGCTGATGGCAAACAAAATAGATCCAACGCAAAGTTGCTCTTGGTTTTCCGATAATAATTTACGCTCACCAAAGTAACTGTTTTGTAAATATTGTAATATTTTCTGAGGAATATTTTTTTGGTTTAAAATGATCCGTTTACATATACAACCACTGTGCTGGCACAATAAAGCTGGTAATAAAAATGTTAAATTTATGTGCTGTTCAAGCTTCTAAAAAAGAAAAAAACAAATATTCTCTCGGCACTATACATAAAATGGGGCAGAGGAACAAAGTCGAACCTTTAGAAGAATTAATCGCTTTGATGTGGTGTTGATTAGGGACGGATTTTCCAGAAAGCTTTTAATACGTTTGTGGTTTTGGAAAGAACCAAGATAACATGTGATTGGCTTCAATGCAAAGCTTAAATCTGCTCATCAAAGAGCCCTGACTTGTCGTGACCACTTGACCACTCCAGCTCAGCACACAGCACACAAAATCACCACAGTACCATTCACGTGCTGCGAACAAATCCGCACTGAGTCTGGAGAGCTGAGTTCGGTCATTGTTTACAGCTGTTAAAGAAGAGATACTTGTGTGCGCCCAAGATTAATCCTTGTCACCGGCTGAAATTTTCACCTTACAAGTCGAAGCTAAACTCCGTTAAGTCGGTGTATTTGATGAAACACCCAGTTTTAGATACAGTTCGCTTTTTTAAACTTGGGGTGACAAACACGTGAATAGTTCTGCCAAAATTTGAGAATTCAAAAAATATTTTTCTTTTCTGTCGTTTGACTTACAACATACAAGGTCTGGTATTAAACCTAGTTGAAGCCACGAAGCCTCGGCAGTCAACTGGAGTTCACGAACAACCTACATCAGACATTTCACGTTTTAAAGAGACATATTGCGGACAACAGCTTACAAAGTACAGTACTGACTGAATTTTGTGATGCAGGAAAAATTAATCTGAAATGAGTGTTTCAGATTATCTTCAAGTCTTTCCTTACATTTACTTGTTCAACGGTTAAGTTCATTATTATTCTTTCTAAGTCATTCGTTTTATTTCCCTTTTTTCATCTCGATGTCTTTATCCTTCCCTCTGTCATTTTCTTCGTTCTAAAATCCACTTATTCATATTTGTTAATTATTATTTCTCTCTCGCCAAACCCTCTTCCTTATCGTTAAGTTATCATGGATACGTCGATTCAAGAAAATTTAAGCGCTGTGTCGCCTTTCGGCACTTGTGTAAGATCACCCTCGCTACTGGCTGCATCGTGTTCTTATAGGCCAAAAGCCTTACACTTTAAATCAGCGCTTCACCTCTATATTAGCACCCTGTATGAAACAACTCTCACGGACAGATACCTCGCCATAGTGATTTAATATAGATCTACATGGTAGGTATCTGAAAAAAGTTCAGATTTTATCTCAAACAGCATGGGTACTTGCGTGATGCATGCCCGGTCATTTAGGTTTAACGAAAAGTGTACTTGTATTTTATACAACATCACGTCTACCTGTCGCTGAGACATGTTGTATGCTTTGACTATTCAATCGGATTACTCGCAATTTGTTTTACTTTTTTCTTGGTTTGCCCAAATACTGCTTCATTTGTAGATTCAACTATATGCATATTCACAATATGTGTGTTAAATATTGCAGCACGTTTTTCTGCTCGATGTCAATAACAAATAACGTCTACACTTGGTTATGAACGCTTGCATAATACCCGTGGTAATTATTAAGCTAACATGTTAATCAAATAAATGTTCCGCGAAATTTACTCGAGGCTTAAAAAGGTGACCCACACTAATTAGCGTTTGTTGTCTTTACAAATAATGGAGCATAAACACAAATAAACAAAACATGAAGCCGCCATTGAATTGTTAATGGTTGGGTAAATAAACGATTTGTCAATAATTGTCAAAAATGCAAATCGCAAACAAATTAGATGATTGAAAGTTTACAGATTATTAGGTCATGTGCTGTTCAATAATGTTATGTTGGCTATGAGAGTGTCAAATGTCTTTGTAATCCAGGATAACAGATTTAAATGCATGGGATGTGGACTCAATCTTCGCACCATGTGACCAAGCCGTGTCGCTTATCGGAAGAGGTCCTATGCTGGGATGCATTCTATAGGGTCGCACAAAAGGGTCGGTGTACGGTATTGTTTTGACAAAGGGGGCCTTATCGTATTAAATTTGGCGCTACTCCTCAACAATTTGCCGCAAACGTGATTGTTTAAGAATGTTTCGAGAAAATATCTCTTACAATTAAAAACCTTAGCTAGACATCAATTCCCAGCACGCGAAGATTTTCACTGAGCAGACGGCTTTGAGCTGCGGTCAGTGTTTGGATTAAACAGAAAGCCAACAAAAACAGCGCCTTGAAGAACGCCAAACATTTTCTATGATACACTCAGTACAAAGCCTTAGCGTCTGAATCAAAGCGCACCTATGCAAAGCCTTTTTTCGCCAGAAATACCAGACCAGTGGTAAAAAAATTAAGAAATAATGTCCATTGATTCGAGTGCAAATCCGGTCAAAGAGGTATTCATTACCCATCCTTGACGTCTAAACTGAATAAATTAAAAACAACAAGCGAGCATAAAAGTAAAACACATGACCATTTGTTAATATGAAATGGTTGTAGCTCTAATTAGCTTCTATATAGCGACCTCAGTTATTAGACATTGACGTCTGAAGTCAACATAAAGTAACCAAGGACTTAAGTTGAGTTTCAAGTGGCTCAAAACATGGACTATACTTGATGAGATTGCGATACAAGGCATTGGATGTCTATCTCTGGTCAACGATAAGCGATTTTATAGTGTTTTTAGAAACGGCATCACGCACCACAATTTTGACATAGGGCCTTACAGATAAACCAAATTAACAAGAACTAGAATGATACACTAAACAGGCAGTTCACGAACGGCATTGAATTCGCCCTGGGTAAATTATAGTGTACAAAAAAATATAGTTATATTGTTTATACTGTGTTACAGTACAGTCATGGGTATTTATGTTTCGACAATCTTTGTAGGTGTTTCCAATGTAGCCAGATATAGAACAGCATGTGGTCACTTATATTGTCAACAGATCTGCAACGAACAATTAAGTCTCCGCATCAACCCGCGGTTATTCGAAGAACAACCTTTTATTCTTCTTCAAACGGTTATCAACATAAATCTTCTTTTGTTTAGTATTTTCATTGATTAAGTGTCCTTTGAGATTAACGTCTTCGTGTTATCTAGAATTTCAGCATGATAATTAAGTTTCCCCCCGTTTTCATACGTTATTGTTGTAAGTTTGTTAAATTACTGCCCACATTGTGTCTCGCTTGGCTTTGAGATATTGCCAATAAAAGCGGCACAATGCTGCTCATTACACACTGTTCCGATATCTAACTGTATACCGTATACTCGTACACCTTTCTATGCGTATGTGGTACACATTAATAACCCATAATAACCCTTGGTGGCGGTTAGTTACTGAGAACAAATAGCTGAGTAACATTCTATACAGGTAATTGCTCTTTGACATTTTACAGGACCATTATCTCAAAACTTCACCGCCATAAGACCACAAAAAACAAAACACAATTTTGAATATTGAATATTGGGTTACCTATTTCTTAGGCGTCAAAAATCTCCGGAATTGTATTTTTAACGATACCACCCTTTCCTGAGTTCTATTGAACAAAATATGTTTTACGAAAAAATGCAAATTTCAAATTTTTGTTGTCGGCTTCAATGGACACGGTAAGCCCTTATTCTTCCGAAGGCGGACAAATCGAACAAAGCCTTATTAATGCGTGTCAAGTTATTTGTGTACAGTTCAATAAATCAAAGTTTTCGGGTGTCGTTCAAAATTCTCCAAACGTTCTCGAGGAATAATCCGGTAAAATAACCTTGAAAACTGCGATTTTCACATATCTAGATCCTGACGAAGGTGCGACCAAAAGTGGGATTGTTTTAAACGCCCTGGCCAGTGTGCAAGCCACTTAGGTGTTTGTCTCGCTTTGGTTACCCTCAATTAAATGTTTAACAATGACCCACGCCTAAAAAAAAATCCCGTTTCGTTCCACACATCATGGATTGAGACCCTTGTTCGCGCCACACGCCTTGCATACGGTCTTTAAACGTATCTATCAATGAATTTGTTTGGTGTTAAATATCTTGATAGATCTCTTTCCCTGATAAACCGACTTTATTTAAATTATGCTACCAGGTAAACAGAAAGTAGCCTCCGAAACCACGTTCTGTTTTTTTCTTCGTATTACAAAATGAATTTCATAAGTTTGTTATGATGGGTTATCTTGAAAAACTCACTATATGGGCCTACCCCAAGAGTTAATCTACACAGTAGAATTGCTTTCAGGTATATGATTCAAAATGGAATTTATTTTGATTTCAATATAGCATATTTGCATGTCGTTAATAATAAATAAACGGAAGTGAATATGATCATTTTGTTGTATTCCTGTGTTAAAATGTTAGGCATTAAAAATCACCTATAAAAGTCCAAACAAGGGCGTTGTTCAGCTGGGACCGTGGAAGGGTTAAAGGCTTTCCTTCCCACATTTTAAAAGAACGTCTCTAAGCTTACGTTTTCGTTGGACAACAATCGCTTTGTCTTAATAGTGTCTCGGAATTGCGGAGTCAGACTTAGCTCACGGTGGAAAACAGTATATAATCTTTGCCGCGTGTGCGTGAAAAACAAACGTATGTCCTGTCTAAAACATTAAGTGCTAGATTAAAGCTGTAAGGGTATTGATACGGTGTCCACTAATCGATACAATCACCTATGGATGTTTACGCCATGTTTACTGCGGCGATGACAGAGCTGACAATTTAAAGACAAATACTTCCTGAGTGGTATGTCCAACTGTAAATCGGCCCAGGTAATAGATATTTCCAGTTTGGCTCTTGTCCCCACATTAATACTTGAACATATGGAATTTTATCATCTGAGATCACTCGAAAATGTAACTATTATTTAATAGACCATTTAGACCCACTTGGGAGATTTACACATTCGTAAGTAGCTGGGACCCGTTTCACAAAGCGATCTTAGCCTACGCAAAACGTAATTGCCACAACGACCAATATTGAAGACATAGTGTTGCCATGACAGTTACGTCCACCGTAAGATAAGAAAGCTTTGTGAAACGAAGCCCAGGATTTTAACCCAAGTGTGGCGTAGAACAGAACTCCAACACGTGACATCCTTTGACAAACACAATTGTGCGTGTTTATCCCAAAGTTGCGTTAAAAAACTTTAGATGACATTGGAGGTTATAAAATTATAAAATGCGGAACGACGGCATCGGCGGTATCATCTTCGCATCAAGGACCACCGAAAGAACGTAAATGTAGAATCATGGCGATGGGACCAAGGTTTGCATTTATGGAAGCTAAAACGAATCACGCATTAGGAGTAGTAAGGCATGTATTTACTTCACATCGGAAACCAGACGAAGAATGCGCTAATGTAAAACTTATTCAGGCGACAAAGCAGTATAAATTATAGGAAATACGAGGAAATAATTAAATTTATAAATTATACCGGAAAGACAAGAGGAAAGTATAGCAAAGTTTAATCTTGGAAGCCGGTAACTCAAAAGAGTTTCTTATATGAAATGTAGCCTATGAACTTTCCATCAAGGACCACCACGATACAGTAATGTAGAAACTTGGGGATGGGATCAAGATGTACAATCACATGATACCCAATGTTGATAGCATTAATTGCATAAGTTTGCTCCAGGGTTCAGCGGAAGACTTGCAACTTTTAAGAGTGGGCGATGGAACCAAACAGTACAATCAGTCAACACAATCACAGAGTTTGGGAGAGTATGAAATGTAAGGACTTTACAATAGGGCCGGCGGAAACATAATATGTAAAACTGTAGAAATATATGACTGTAGAGTCTTTGCGATGGGACCCTGATGTACAAGTCAAGGAAGCAAAATAGGAAGGCATACTCCTTTGTTAGATCCTGCTTCAAACCTACTTTACGGTGGCGGACTTCCACGTTTAACTTTGTAGCTTCCAAGTCACAAGAAACATCCCCATTAAACAGCACTTCTACACAATCATTAAACAGTGTCCCATTTGAAATCTTTAAAATCAATGTCAATAATTGCTAGATAATTAGCCGGCTTATTTGTTATCGATGGCAAAATCTCTGAAGTTGACAAAAATTCTTCACGGTATATAAACATCTCTGAAGCGAGTCAATATTTCCAGGATGGTAGTGTACAAAGACATTGATTGTGTTCTATTAAGATCGAACCATTCCCGTCTAGAAGCTTTGTCTAAACAACAGTGTGGAGTAATCTAAGCTGACACGGTTACAGCTATAGCGCTAAGCCACAAATGATCGTTAGGGATAAAGTTTACAACTTCCATTGATTGATTGATTGATTGATGGATGAATAACGCCGTGCTTAAGGGTATTTAACTTCTATGGCGGCTGTATATTACAACAATAATTGACACTAGCACAACCAAGATAAGAAGTGTTTTCATAATGTTGGGAAGTTAATATTCCTCCAGTGCTAAGAGAAGACAGCATTGAATCATCTTATGTTCTAGATAAACTCCCAGAGACATATTTATACATAACGTCTAGTTGATATGGGTAACCGAGCGATATCTAGTTTTATATTGATTGATTGGTGTTTTACGCCGTTCTTATTGGTATTTCAGTTATATGACGGCGGAGCATTCTTATATTAACTGATACCAGCACAACCATAAAATATAAAGCAATTTACTATGGCTGAAAAATAAATCTGCCCAGTGCTTAGTTAAATATGTGCTCTAAACAAGCTGGTCTTAGCCAGTGTGGATATATGCCATTTGGACAGGAACAATATAATTTATATACAGTCCATGCCATCAAGTTTTGACCTGACCGAACACAAGTGAACATTTATCAACCTTACAAATAATTGCAGTTGGATATTGTTGTTATTAAAATCAACAGTTCAGGGAATCTAGACATTGTGCCAGAATCCAGATGCCAGCGACCGTTAAAGAAATCGACGAGAAATGCCCAGGGTTTGAACTGAAGTGCGAGTTAATTTGGAGATTGTTTTTATTAAAATAAAAAGTTTAGGAAATCTAGACACTGTGCCAGGACCCAAAAGCCAGCGACCGTTAAAGAAACCGACGAGAAACGCTAAGGATTCGAACTGAAGTGCGAGGCAATTCGATTCTTTATTTACCAGTTCCGAAACAAAAAATGGTTGTAAAGTTTAAGGATCACTTTAACAAAATGAGAGTGCAATGAGAAATATTGCTAGATTATATACCTTATAGACTTGTTACCTGTCAGTTGTGTTGTAGATGTGTCTTCTAAGACAATTGTGTGACATTGCAGTCAGCATTTGTAGATCTGAATCGTGCATGATGACGACTTTATGAGTTTCTTGTACATCCCCAACATCGCAGCTTGACAGGCAGTATGACTATACTGATCTGTAGTCCTCTTTCTAAATAAAATTTAGCTCGTTTCAAAGTTTCAACTATCAAAATAAACGTTGGTCAGGCTCTTTTTCAATATTCAGACTTACTAGTATCTTATGCATTGTTAAGTTGAAACCAAATCGACCCAGCCAACCTCCATACATAACTTGAACTCAAAATTACAAAAATAGATTTTATATATGTCTTACCCTACATTTAATTGTTTCAATTAACATTTACATACACTGGCCGAATCTAGAGTTTTTCCGTTATATAGGTGTCACCGAGTATAACGCGGGACACTATGAGCTTCCTGACAATGTTGACTGCGTGGTTTGTGTATAGACTCTACAATCGCCATTCATTCATTTACCCAACAGACCTAGGTGTTTTATTTGTTCTTTGCTTATAGCAAATTGGTTTTCAATTCTGGAACTTTTTTTGCTCAAGACACGGAAATAGGCTGGATAAATGTAAATCTTGGAACGTAAAACTGAAAGGACAAAATTCCCACAGATTAACCGTGTACGAAGTTTGTATTTTATTTTGACTACATCAGTAAATATCTTCCCGGCAGCATGTCCGAATCACGGAGACTGACTGAACACGCGTTAACAGGAGTGTGGGAGTTTTCGGCTATACGACACTCTTCCACAACGCTTAGTTCACCAAAAGACTTAAACTAGGATTTTCGGCCTTTAAAAGTCTATAATGACCGCACGTTGAATTCTAACAGAATTACATGTTATAAGTAATGTGAAACTGGTTACCCGATCCTGAACGGCTGTACTTTGTCCTCCGGTTGGAAATCTAAACCAAGCGTCAACAATCTGTTTTTTTGCTGATATATTTTAAATAGTTTGTTAACCAAATTAACATTGGATTATAGGATTATAATAAAAAAATGTCTACATTAATTTTCTTTGCTGCTAATTCCTGGGTGTTTTCATGACACATTTTGTAGAACAGTGTTATAGACCTATTGCTCTTCTATGAGCACTATTTCTGGCTGATGTCCGCTTTAGCGATGTCTACCCACAAACAAACAATCATTTAAATGAGATGGGACACCGATAGTGACATTTATTAAAAAATCATACAAGTCTATTGCTTTGTTTTGACAAACAACTCAAAAAAAAATTGAAACTTTATAGACGTTCTCGGAATGGAAAAAACGTGTTTTCATCAGACAATGTATGACATATGGGTAAGAAAACAGTTAGCTCTTTTTGTCTTCTTCAATAGAGTTTTACTGATCTTCGATAGCACAAAGTTAGCGTTTTACTCAAATCTTCCAATATGTGACTTATATAGTGTTTTTGCTCGATTATACACTGTCAGTGTCGTGTCCATTATCACCAAAAGAGCTATATAACAACTATCCAATTTGATTATGAACAAAGATGAGGCGATCAAAATGACAAAATGAGTATATCCTTTTCATATTTGTTTGATAATTTTGCCATTTGATATCATTCTTGTATTTCAACTTCCAACTGCTCTACAAACCTTCTATTTCTGTATGATACATTTGCGTCCGAGGAAAGAGTAAACAAAACTATAGTAAAAACATTTACGTACCTTCTTCTTCTTCCAGATTTTGTCCCTTCGCCAATAACAGACACAGCCCTATTAAAACTGTGTTGAACAGCCACATGGCAAGTGTTGACGGTTGCACCAAGACAGGTGAGAAGTCCAACTAAATAAAGTATAGCAATAATTCAGTTCAGACTGATAAGCGCACGAGAAAGGTTTTACGTTACACACTCTTCTATGTTGATCCAATTTTTAGACCGTATGTCGAACTCTTCTTTTTCCTGTTCCTTTCCGTGCTTTTATATGTCCTCATTGATGGGAGATCTGCTTGAGAGACGATGTGATTGGCCAAATTATGCCAAGCTTCGCGCGAGGTATCCTAGGGAACCAAGAGCAAGATCGATACTCATTGGCCCATTTTTACGTTCTTCCCAGATACCCACGTGCAGCAGCATCGTTTGCGCAGGCGTGTTTTCTCATTGTTTGTGTACCAATATGGCGAAGTCGGCCTAAGGTTAACACTCGTAAAATGAGATTGTTTGAGCAGCAAACAACAGAGAGGGCGAACATAATACTTGAACAAAACCCTACCTCAAATCCCTGTTATCCCTAAAGATAAGCTTACAAACAAACGGCTTAACATCAAATGGCATGATTCCAAACGGTACCAGACCTACTCATATATAAACAAGATCTACGCTATCTTTACTTTCTTATACACTTTTTTCTTGTGAAGATTCCTCCCCCCTGACACAGGGCCGTAGCTCTTCTGACACTGTGGGACAACATACCGTAGCCACAGCTCAAAGCAAGAACGCGATGCCTACACAGGTTCCTACGTCAGGTCGCACAATATCCCTTTGTGTCTCAACATAGCGTGAAAAGCCCAAGCAGAAAGTTTAAAGACTTACCATCTCCTGAAGGGTGTGCGCATAAATAGCATGCTAAAATGTTCAGACTCCATCAAATAAATGCAGACAAAATTAAAGAGATGGCGGATGAAAATAAACAGGATATGAATAGTCTTTTTATGGGAATTATAAGAATGACATAACATTTTGTGATGACGGGGTTTAATATTCACGGGCTACGCCCTGCTGTATCATAAAGAAATCATTCTCCTTGGAGTGTTCCGCATTTATTTATATAATTACCTACTTAAATCAAGGTGGTAGAATTAGATCACTTATTGGAGCATGGTAAATGACGTCCAACGAATAAATGAACATCCGAACAGCTTGAATGAATGAATGAATGAATGAATGAATGGAAGAATGAAAGAATGAATGGATCGACAAACCCGTCCGTCCGTCCGTCTGTCCGTCCGTCCGTCCATTGATCTGACGGTCAGTCGATCAATAAACTAGCAAGCAAAAAAAATATAGAAAAAATACAGGCTAATAGACAAACAAACAAACAAACATATAACAAAATAAAAGATAAATAAATAAGTGCGTCGCACAGTCGTGATTTAATCTGTTGGCTACAAGCTGTAAACTCGGTTCAAGTCACGCAAGCGTTACAAAAAACGAATACGAAAGATTCTGCATGAGAGATAGATGGAGAAGCAGACAAACGAAGGGCAAACCTGTTATCTATTCCATTTGAACCACCGCAGCAGAAGAAACAGAAATATGTATAGCTCGTTGGGTCGTTTATTTTTAATTTTATTTTATTTTTTTACATTTTCACGCAGCTATTGGCTACCGTCGTCAAGATATCAATTGAAGTCTAATTGGACAAGTTTGGATTGTTCTTTATGGCTCCGAATAATTTTGATTAAAATCATATCTATATAGCAACCCGTGTTGAGTAATTCACATCAAAATAAAGAGAGAACAAATTTGGGCCTCGAACCTGGGACCTTTGGGTTACAGGCCCAACCCTCTACCCATCATATTTATATATATATATCTATATCTATATATATGTCTAACATACTCTTATCTATGAGCTTTGCTTCCCCAGTGCAGAAAACCTGGAAAAAACCGTAAAACTTATGTCGTTATCGATACCATAACTGTCAAACCTTACATGTTAAATTCATTTACAGCGAAAACGAAAATATTCAGTTTAATTGCTCATTGTGTAACCCTTTTCTCAAAGCGACCAAGTCATTATAGGCTAAATGTTACAAGGTGTTTTTAGCGGAAGACAACGAAACCTCGGAATTGTTGTGAACTAGAACTGGTTTACAATATCCCACCCTTTTTTATTTCCAGGTAAATCATTCTAGCGGATTAACAAATGTTCGTTTGGTGCAAAAACCCCAAATATCACAGAGGCATGATGTTGATAAACGAGAACATAACGGTGAAATAAGAGATTTATTTTTAACCAATCGACGCCTGTCAAATATCGCAATTCCTGAAAAGATTTCAGGGCTGCATTATGGGATTAGATGTGATGTGCCTGAAACAATTTGGAGATAACATTCTGATGCATGTATAGTTACTCAGCTATTTTAAATCTTGGTTACTATTCGAAATGTTTGTTAGTTTATACAATTTTTAGAACAAATGCTATGGGGCTAGGATCTAAATTTAGCCCCTGAAACTTGAGGTCGAGAGGACAACGTGGAGAATTGCCTTATTTCGCCTCTATCGTTGAAACGATTTGGATTGGATGGATCTTACAACAAAGAGAGATGTACGTGTGCCAGAAAATATATCCGACAAATTCTCTATGGATGAAAACATTCTCAAAGCGTTAATATCTTCCAGGAAGTTATAACCTTGATGTTGCTTTTTTAGAACACAGATTTTTAAAGAAAACTTCCGCGAAAAGAATAAATGAGGCCGATATCTCAAGCTGTACGGCATCATTAACTAAACACAATGTAAAAACGTTTTTACCAAGAGCTTCATTGGTTATGAATAGCCTGTCTATTGGATCATGTATTAACGCTCACCTTCATCAAATATACAAAATATTGCTGATTAAACGCTTCAACATGGGCACTTTAGAAGTTTGCTGCACTTAGATCTGTGTGTTTCATGGGTTTATTGCCGTACTAAAGGTTATTTCACTATATGACCGGGCGCTTCTGATTAAAAACAATTATTAGCAATAAGAAATTCTATTAAAAGAGTGGAATAGAAAACTCTCTGAGAGACGAAAATAAAAAGAATACATGTATCCTGATGAAAATAATACTTCATTTGGAAGAGTTTCAAAATGTCACGACGGTGTTTTGGCATTTCTAGCACTTCGTTTAGTGCGTTACCTACTGACCCATATATTTGCCGCGACAGACGTGTATAGTTTTGGTCCAACATGGCGGCGCTCATTGATCTGTTGAAACAAAGATTTTAAACACTGTTTTCTCCCATCTGTCTACATTTCCGTTGAATACATAATGGACATACATATACAAACATAAGCAATACGGACAAGATTTGATTTTCCCCTCCTATAAGTCTTTAGTAAACTCATGTTATACATTTCAACACCATGCTGAGAAATGTCAAATTTGTTTCGGACATTAATACATTTTCTGTCGGATTTGATCAGGAAATAGTTATGAAGAAGGACGTAAACAGGTATGTCAATTCCCCAAAATGGGATGACAAAGCTTATAATATCTTATGTCGATCGCCCAGGGTTTAACAATAAGACTTACGTCATAATGTGATGTATCTATGGCTTTGTTGATGTAAGATTCTAAGACTTGTCACAGTTTTTAATATTTGAAGTCTAGCATAAAGTCTTTCCTATAGATCAAAGTAAGACAAAAATCGCTTATTTTTTTTAATCCATCTGACGCAAATTCATGCTTCCTCAGAAGTGTCTGCATTTTTGGCTTAATAAAAGGATCGATTACTTAAGCTAGCCCAAAATTCCAACATTCTGCGATCCAGTATATAGGCCTAATTGAGATATGGATATTTTGTAACGCAATTTACATTCATTTTTAAAATCGTTTTTCTTATTAAACCAAAAACAGTTTTCTTGAAGATTTATTTTTCCACCATGCAGCTGACATAACCTAAATTATATTATTTATAAACGGGCTGATATGAAAATAAGATTTTCAGAAAAAGTTTATCTTTGTGAAATCAAGCTATTTAAATAATGAAAGCAATTTATACAAATTTAAGATCGTGTCGCTGATCAGGTGTCAGCGTTTTTTAAAACGGTTAAACATACTAATCAGTGTTCCCTTACTTCAGCTGAAATGAAACATTTTGTATAAAACGACTTAACGGTGCATCTATCAAACTCAGACGCAAAATAGTTGATCTGATATAATTGAAACAGGAATTCTTAACCTGAGCTTCACTGTTTTCTTTAACAAATAAATAATTCATTCCCGTTTAAATAGCTGCAGCATGATTACGTAACATAAGCCGGACAAATGATTATGCCTTAGAATATCAGAAAAGACGAAACGCAATTCATCCACAATAAATATAAATAGATGTGGATTGGCAGACGTTTTGTATGCGCCTAGTCTTGGTAAAATCCGCTTAAAGGGCCGATAACCAAGAGAGGCGTACACAACTAGTGTGGAAGCTTAACAAATTTCTTATAATTAAAATGGCATACCTTTACTGGTTTCATGGTTTTTCCAAAAGTTTTTTAAAGTGTACGAACCCTCTTAAAATACTACATAAGACTATTGTCGTATAATTTGGTGTATAATGTCGCTTAATTTATACCGGAATAGTCATTTTACCAAAAATGTTTTAACTTTCCGATGGGGGAGCATGACACCATGCCTCCCTAAATACGCCACTGGCTGTGATATGTAGGCACAGAATGTAATTCCTATAGAAACATTTGGTTACCCCTAATCTCTCCTTATATCAGTTTTTATTACATACGTAGCTGTACGTAAGTTTGTTGAGGCGGGGGGGGGGGGGGGGGGGGGGGTTTCGTTTCATCGTCTTCGACGCTCACGCAATTTTGGTAATCTCAATTAACGACAAAAACAGAAGAAAAAAACAAGAAATCAAAGTTAAATATAGAAAGAAGCAGAGATAAAAAAATATATATATTCCAGTTCTGTTTGCAATTTCTTCAAATAGAAGACAACATACTACATATTGACACCATATAAATTACATGAATTATATATATTTTTTATTCATCAGTTGATAATAATGCATGTAAACAATATCCTGTTGACTCGCATACAGCCATTACAGCACAAACAAACCAAACTGGCCATAAAAAAGCGACTAGTAGTGGACATGGGCAATGGGAACTTGTGGGTTATAGAAACAAAATTACATTTTTATCGAAATAGTCCTATTTTTACATTATTGAACATGAAGTGTTTTTTCCATGTTGTTCTGGCTTCTATTTGTGTTTTTATTGTTTGTTGCTCAGTCTGACCTCTGTTCTGTCCGAAGCCATGCATTGGCGGCCGCTTAGATACTGGTGACGACATAAAGTTTGTACCCAATAAACACGGGGCCTTTACAAGTTGTAAATTCTCCGCTGTTGATAGCCCGTGTAAGCATCACGTTTGGCAGTGTCGTGCTAACCCTTTTATACAACGGCCATCAGGTTCATGGAAGGTTTCTGATACATAGTTTGACGAGAGGCGACTGCCACTTTAAAGAGTGCCAATCTGCAATCCAGAAAGAAATTGTCAACGGCGATCGAACGCAAACTCTGCCTAACTCTTAAAATGTCTGTTGAAAGTTAACACTCTTGTGATATAGCGTATCTTTAACCCTGAACACACAGTCACATTTCCTAGCCTGTTGTAACTGTCTATCGTGTAAAATTCCTTCAATGCCCGCGTGATGTTGGCTTATTTTGTCCTGTATGTCTTCCATGATCAACAATTCTAAGCCAATCTAGATCACCGTGCAGGGAAATTTTTCAATTATTTTTTAAACAATAGTGATATTTGTTTGTTGATTTTGTTAACTTGTGGCGATATTTATTGATGGCTCTTTTAGTTAAAAACTATGGTAAAAGGAAAATATAACAGATCTCCGCATAAATGTATGTTAGCTGTTAGTCTCTTGGGGGTTCTGCTAGAAAGATGCGGTTTCTAAGCTGGAAGGTCTATTGAGACTAACGCATTCCAATCGTCTATTGCAGAACGATTTTAAAAGCATATAAAATATATATTAGACGTGTTTAAAGGCCTTACGATGATTTTCTCTCCCTAATCTTCGATAGCAGAACAATTTAAATTTCCTCTGCTCAATCGTCGATTATTTTTCATTAAGTATTATAGGTGCTCTCAGTATTTATAAACATGTGTTTGATTGTATCAAACAAATTGTATCTGAAGCTAAAATCTCAAACAAAGCCGGAAGAAAGTTAAAACTGGCTCATTTGAAAGTTTATCACATTTCTAATCCTATTTGCCTCTCAAGTCCTTAAAACATTTTTGACATTTGTTTGAAATTGACAAAAGATTAACTAAATAAAAAAAAGATATATTCAATATCCGGAAATATTTATATTTCTCATTTGAAAAGTTTCTGCGTTTCAAGTACAGCCGGAAATAGATGCCAGATGGGTTTGTCTGGCATCGTCATATATATCCCATGAATTAGACAAGCTAACTGTCGGAATTACAGAGGTTAAGACTCACTAACTAGATATTAACTCCAACATAGCCAATAATCACCTTAGATTAAGAAGAAATATTATTTGTATAGCAAAGATGTTTAACGAGAAGTCCGCACACATTTCGCAGACTTCTGGCGATAGATATGGACACGGGTCTACGTGCAATCTCTACCATAGACTCACTTGGCAATCACCTCTGTGTGGGGCTCGGCACTACTTTTTTTTTTACATGAAACCTTGATTATATAACGTAAATAATGACATCAGAGATACTGGATGTTTTTGACGTTTGATGTAGCAATATACTCTGCATTACGTCATCAACGCAAGTGAAGTTTGAGATTTTGATGACGTTTGACGTTGTGCAGAGAATATATCAATGTGAAATGTCACCAACATAATCCCTTTGATTTTTGTGTTAAAAACATTACATATTCTGATGAATCACCATTACTAATTAAATTTAGAGTTGTTATCAATTTGTTACTTTAATACTAGCTCGAAAATGGTTTAAAACGTTTATAAAATGGTTTCGTCAGGATTTCTGACTGTGA